>JAEIII010017664.1:0-30796 GCA_018905755.1 Drosophila ohnishii | reverse complement strand
CTTTTTCTTTTTTAATAGCCGAAAACACGTCCGATGCCTTTGACAGCTAACGCAAAGCTAACAAACAAACAAATAAACAAATAGTTTCGAGGCGGAGAATCGGAGAAAAGCCACCATCAGCGATCCCCGAATCGATAACCCGAACCGGGGGAACCGATGGAAACACCAAATGAAAACATTTTCATAAATGCCAAAGAAATCAAAGACGGGGGCTGGCGTTAATTAAACGACATCGAACATAAAATAGCGGCTAGGTTTCAATTCGGTTGGAAAAACAGGGGAAAGCTGCTGCCGGCAGCTGACTGGGTTATGCTCTCTGCATAATTAAGCAAATTAAACGCGCATTTTTATGCGTCACGAAGCTATACGAGGACTAAAAGCGCCGGGGAATGGTAGTGTTTATATACTATATAGGGGCAGGAATCGGGGAGCTGCGGCCTTTTCGCACAGGTATCGCATGCGGCAGCCGCAACAGCAGCAGCAGCATCAGCAGCAGCATCAGCAGCAATTTATGAATGCCAGGCTTAGGAGTAGTTTCTTCTGCCACACACACTCTCCGCGGCCCCTCGCACCTGGTTACAGTCGCGGCTTATGCAATAAAAATTATATTAAATTACCCAACAGACTCAACGACAAGACAAGCCAATCCTCCAAGATTCAATTCGATTTTATTGAATACTTACGAGCTCAACGAAAGTTGCGAGCTTAAAGAAAGGTGCCTGCAAGGCCGAAGACAAAGATACTCTTTGGGACTCATAAAGGGTGTTTTTAAGTAGAAAACTATAGAGGTTAAATATCGAAGTAGCTTAATCACAGCTCTAATAAGGATAATATACCATACGTGGTTAGCTCTCCTAGAGTATGATTTGCAAATCACTCCCCAGCTAGTCGGTCATCCCTTCGCTGGACAGAGCACCTGGGCGACCAGGATGATAATAATGGCCAGCAGAGAGCCGAAGCTGGAGCTCTCAGCTGCGGCGGCTTAATGCCATCATTAGTCCACCGCCGGCTACCGGATATGGCTGATCGTTTGTCACTACAAAAACTGCAGCTGCCTGGGCAGACTCGCGGAACTTTATCGTGCCCCTTGTCTGCGTCTCTGTAATTGCAATCTAAATTAGTGCACTTTTTATGCGGCTTAACGGAAAGGGCCTTGAGAGGGGCCGCATATGCTTTATTGGCTAAACGAATCGATTTGGAGCAAACATGGGTGTTACTGTACGGCCAGATTGGACACGCAGGAGTTGCGAACGCCATAGAGAATGTCATTAGCCTCCGGCAGCTTGCACACCTTGTCCGTGGCCGGGCGGCTGAGTCGCTCAGCCAGGACACTCAGGTCCAATTTATTAACACGCACCATCAGCGTGGGCTCCTTCTCCACGGCGCGGCACACCACGCTCTTCTGGCAGTTGGCCGGCGGGTTGTAGCCGCGTCTGAGGGGAGCATCTGGGAGGACGCCAATGGTCTGGGGACCGACATCCGCTCCCACCCGCGTGCTGTTGCAGGAGAGGCAAGTGAGGCCTGTGTTTATAAATCCAGCAGCCCGCGGGCACTCCTCCTTGTCCTCGAGGAGGTGCAGCCGGCGTTCGAGGTCGTCGAAGCGGTCGCGGATGTACTTCTTCAGCGCCGGCATATGCACCTTGTCCAGCTTGCTGTCCAGCATGTCCTGCAGCTCCTCCATCGTTCCGATAAAGGTCAAGTTGTACTCCTGGACGAGGTTCCTTATGCCTTCGATCTCCACCACGCACTGCTTGACCAGCTCCAGGCGCTTGTAGAGCGCCTCAGTTTTCTGCAAGAACTCCTGCAGGCTGACATAGAATTTATCTAGCTTCCGCGTCATCTGGTCCATGTGGTCGATGAGCGGGTTGGCTATGTACCGCATCAGCTTCTTCATGAAGTCCACGTTGGCCAGCAGGCTGCAGGCGATCTTGTTGTCCTCGTCACAGGTGGTGCAGAGGTCCTCGCAGGGCGAGGCGTACTGCTCGGCCTTGTGGATCCTGAGCTTCTGGTCCTTGGCCTTGTTGCAGATGCGAATCTGCTTGAAATGGCACTCGAGCTTGGTCTCCAGCTGCCGGATGCGCTGCTCCATCAGCTGCACCTTGTCCAGTTGCTCAGAGATGGGCACAATGGACTGCACATCGAAGGCCAGCGGGGAGATCTTCGACTGCTCCAGGATCCGCTCCATGCACTTGCCCTCGAAGCCACTGATACTGACCACGTCCTGCTGGCAGTTGAGTTTCTTGAGGAGCACATTCAGCAGGCTGTGGAGCACGGCCACGTTGGTCTGTGTTAGCTCTGGCACCCCGAGGGCAATCCTGGTCAGCTCCTCCAGCGTCAGTTCAACGTGAACGGGCATTGTGTAACAATAAATATGTAAAATATTTAGGAGTAAATGTAACTTCCCCTCAGAGATGTGGTTTGGTAATGTGTATGTCTGTCTATTTCTAGGTGGTTCTGTCACTTTGATGATGACAACTATGTCAATGTACCGAGGCTGGTGAAGCTCCTGGACGAGTATAGTCCCAGCGTGGACTGGTATCTGGGCAAGCCGAGCATCTCGTCGCCGCTGGAGATCCACTTGGACAGCGTAAGTGCAAATGCCTGTTATTTCTGCATATTTTCCTATATAGACTTCGTAATTACAAGTCCCACTGCGATCGATCGCCTTTCTCCATCTTCTGGCCGGGCCCAGCTCGATCCAGCTCGGGCCGCGGCAGGCCGTTATTTATGTGGCCACCATGGCCATTTGTCTATGCCGCCATTTGGCTTCCAGCTGCCAGCGCAAGCTATCATTAATAACCGATATGATCTGGCGCGGCAGCAGCAGCAGCCCCAATCCCAGTCCGAGTCCCAGTTTGGCTCCGAATTCGAACTTGTTTCTGGTCCGCGCCATTTGAAATATTGCCAGCTGATCCATGCTCCAACGCAATGGCCAGGGTTGGCATGGAACCGTAAGCCTTTAAGCCAACGCTCCAGGTAGAGCGCCCTGATCGGAGCTGCATGCATAATTAAGAAAAATAATATGAAAAAACCCAAACTTTACGCTTCATTTGCTGGAGAGCGAGAGATCCTGTCAGGTCTCGGCTTACGCTTTGGCCAGACCCATGTATTAAGTTTCCACCTCGCACATGTCCATTTACATGGTCAATTAATCAGGCCAGCTTGACTGCTCGCTTTTTTTCGGCTCAATTTTCCCTGGGCCATTGCCAAAAACCAGAAAGCAGAGCCCAAAGAGTCGATATTTATTTTAGTTTATCCTTTGGTCCAGTCTTTCTGGGCCATCCTCCATTCATGAGCCAGTTCTTCCGTTAATCTCGTTTCTCCCCCACTTTCCTCTCTTTCGGACCAGCAGAAGAACACGACGACCAACAAGAAGATAACCTTCTGGTTCGCCACTGGCGGCGCTGGCTTCTGTCTCAGCCGGGCCCTGACCCTCAAGATGCTGCCCATAGCAGGTGGCGGCAAGTTCATCAGCATCGGCGACAAGATTCGCTTTCCGGACGATGTCACAATGGGCTTCATAATAGGTGAGTTCATTCAAGCAGGATACTCTTCCTTAGCTGAAGAATTTTGTGTATTAAAAACACCCGATTTTAATATATACTTCTACTATTCTTCCATTTACAGAGCACTTGCTCAAGGTTCCGCTGACTGTGGTGGACAACTTCCACTCGCATCTGGAGCCCATGGAGTTTATACGCCAGGATACGTTCCACGACCAGGTGTCCTTCAGCTATGCGCACATGAAGAACCAGTGGAACGTGATCAAGGTGGACGGCTTCGATCTGAAGACCGATCCCAAGCGCTTCTACTCCCTGCACTGCCAGCTCTTTCCCTACTTCAGCTTCTGCCCGCCCAGATGAGCTGGGTGACCGCGATCCTGATCCGGGTCCGGATCCCATTTGGCTGTTGCAGGCGCACGTCTGCCGCCGGATCGGTTGTGAACCGATGGGGCAGGCGTCTAAAAAATATAACAAATCTCGCCACTGTGATTTAACATTAAGTGTATAAGGTATACGAGTACGAACGGTTCTTTGTGTATATATAGCGGCTTTCAGCTCGACAGATGTGCTTCCTAATGGTCTAAGTTTCACTGTAGCTCTAGGTCTTGCAATCTTCCAACACACTTCCAAGTGCTTCCCTATAGCGTTACACGGCCCTGTTCCGGCTGCCTTAGTTCGTAGTTAAATTAATGGTCTAGTCTATGTTTAAGTTAGCTTAGCTCCAGAGAGACCGCTTGACCCTCTGCTGTGTAATACTGTAATGCAGTCTAATGAATTGGCCTAAAGTAGCAATACGCGTGTATATAGTATAGATCTAGGTGCTCAGATCTAACCAAGAAATGTTTAAACAAGTTTGTTAATTTTTAGTTTGCTTGAATAAAACCGAATATATTATTAAAAAATTACACATCACCTTATGTTTTTATTTCCTAAAGGGAACATTGATATTTCCAGAAATCAGAGTTATCTGAGCTCTTCTTAGCGATTCTAACGGTTAAAAACGCTGTTACAATATGACTTTTTCTTACTTCCTGGTTAACAGAACTTCTTCTCTGCGATTCTCACTGCTAAAATTACTGTTACAATATGGCTTAACAGTGGCTTTTTCTTACTTTATTGTTTACAGAGCTCTTCTCTGCGCTTCTCACTGTTAAGAATAAGTATAATTTGACACTTAACACTTAACAGTATTAAATTGGATCAATAAAATTATAAATGAAGTGCCACTACATTTACCTAAATTGTGTCTAAAGTCCGCCCAACATGACTAATGCTGGCCATTAACAAAAAAAAAAGTACTTTGCATGCCAGAGAGCTATTGGGACTTTAAATCCGCCTCGAGGGTCCTTGAACTTGGATGTTTTTCGACTTGTTGGCCACATCGATGCTGCTGCGGTTGGCCTGGCTTATCGGCTTCGTGTCAGCGAACATTCTGTCTACTTGTTGTTCGGCCAGCTTCCTGTTGCCGCGCACATTTTGCATTTTTGCGAAAATTCGTTGTTAATTAACGCTAAAAGCCATGTTTAAGCCGCTAAAGCGTTAACTTTCAGGCGATATGGATCAGCGACTGTGAGCGACTGAGGTAGATAGACATTGACATGTCCACGTCCACGTCCACGTCCACATCCACCTCGATGTCCGTGTCCATGTCCTGAGCAGACAATGAACGGTCCGATCCGTTCCAGAGAGTTGAGGGTGCCTCACGATACGGCATCGGATCCAATGACATGTTGCGAATTTTTATAAAAGACTCACTCGACGGCCGTGTCCCCCGGGATGCCCCTCGTCGTGGACTCTCGTGATATGTTAAACAGTTCTGGGCAATTATTTTTTGCCTTCTCGCTGCATCCAGTTTTTAGTTGGCTTATATGCAGATAATCAGTTTTTAGTCCATGTCGGGGCTCAGTTTGGGGCGCGCTTTAATGAATGAAGGAAGGCTGCCGGGAAGCCAAGGCCCGCCGAGTCTGTCTGTCTGGCAGGAGAACAAGGAGCCGGAGCTGGGACTGACTGCAATTTTTGTGGCTTGTTCGTTTTAATTGCAAGTGAAATCCTTGTCAGCGCTGTCGGGCTGCCTGTCGGCCCGTCTGCCTGTCTGCCCGCCTGGCCGTCTGGGGCATCGTCACAGCATCGATAATGAATTAATTATCATATATTTAATTAAAAAGTCAGTTTGCAGCCGTGGCCCCACCGATAATCTGCTTCGCCCGGGCACGCCTTTGCATATTTTACGGATCTCCGAATTTAATGAAGTTCGGGTTGCTTGTTGCTCGAAGAGCCGAAATTCCCAGTTCCAGGTTTTGTGGCACACGCATTTCTTTTTTCCCTCAACTCTTTGTCGGATTTTCATTCATCACTTCTAACCACAAAGTTGGTGAGCGAGAGATAAAGTCGTAACCGAAATCCAAATCCAAAATTCAGTGGCAATAACAAAGGCACCCGGCATTTTTCACTTCGGCTCGGCGCCGCCCACGAATGAGGAGTTAACAGCGGATGGGTTTCTTTTGTCCGAAATCCATTTAATTTGTGGTTGGCTGCGGCCAAGTGATTCATTAGATACAAATTGCGGCGACTCCCCCGAGCCCGGTTCTCATGCTCTCGATTTATGCAAAATCACAATTTTAATTGAATCTCTCTTGTGGGTATTTGGGCAAAGGATTTGGTATCGTCTTAGTAGTCGACAGCAAGTGTTCGAGCAGTACGCCTTGTATTTTTAGGGGTCTTTTCTGGAGCCTCATTTGTATGCAGAGCCTTCGACCAGGCGCAAATTACACGAGAAAATGCCCGAAACAAGGCGATCGGGCGATAAGGAACGCAAAGTATCTCGAAGATGCGCAGGCCTGGCCATGTCCCAGTATTAGTATCTGATGCTTATCGTCGCCCAGCCTTGTCAACTCTCGGGTTTGCATTCAGTTTTGGCTGCCAGCGAAATGCCGAGGCCGAAATCAAATCGCATCGCCAAACCAGTAGCCGCCGAAAAAGGCTGCCAACGCAGGCAAGCAAATAATTTGTCCGTCTGGCGGAGTGTCCTCACGGCCTGTCAGTCTTTCACTCGCTCAGTATTTCAGTAGTATCTCAGTATCCCAGACCCCTTGCCTACCTGCCTGCCGCCTGTCAGTCACCCGACTAGTCCGCAAACTATAAATTAGTGCAGCAGCAGGAGCTCCCAAAGAGATGGAGCTGGAGCTGGGCTTTGGGTCTCCAACACCCAAGTGAGCCAGCCCCTGAATTTATGTTGTGCATGGCAGTGATCGGGGCGTGGATGCGGAATGGGGTTTGCTATTCCAGCACCGGCACCATCACCAGCTTCGCCATCACCATCAGTTCAGCATCAGCAACAGGTGAAACGGCTAGCAGACTAGATCAACTGCAAGGTACTACCCTGTACCCTATACTCGGAAGGGTATATAGTTGAGGGCGGTGCTAAGAAAAAAACATTAAAATATAAAATATTTCTATTTAAACCTACATGTTATCATATGAAAAACAGCACTCTTCTCGGCGCTTCTCACTGTTAGTAGCTAAGTGGAGATATTTTCAAGGAATTTTAATGTCCTTACATTCTGTATGATTAATTTTTATACTTAAATTTCTGTTTCTATTCAAGTTCAAATTATAACAAGTCTAAAATCAAATTAAATACATTGCAAAAACTCTCCCAACTAGAAATTTTGGTTGGTTCCAGGGTAACTCCTGCTCCTTTTACCCCTTCAACTTGGAGTGAAATATGCTCCTCTGTCTATAATTGGAAATGTGAGGCAGCGAAATGAACTCGGCTGCAGTTGCTGCTGCCAACCTGCTCATAATTTAAAGCTGCCGTTGCAGTTTATGGCCCCAACTTGGCTAAATTATGTTCAGCCTCGCAGCTCTTTTCCAGGAGGGGTTTTCCACGAGGGGTCGGAGCATGGGGGAAAGGATTTCTTTTGCGATCGCAGATCTGTAGATACTGTGGTTGAGCAGAGCACAGCTGCAAGCTATTAGCGTTTGCCGAAGATACTTAACGGTCAGCAGAAAATGCATGCAACAGCGGCCATGTGGTCAGCCACATCGACGGACAACTTTATTAGGGCGCATCCCACCGATCTCCAGGACAGGCACAACTCCCGATCGCAGATTCCTGGCAGAATCCGTCAGCGGGTTTACGCCGAATTTGCAACAGACGCGGGACCTGGTCCGATGAACGATGGAACACAAGTTGCCGCTTCCCAGTTGCCAGTTGTCAAAAGTCGCCGCTGGGCGTTGTGGTTGCTGCTCGCTGGTGGCGATGTTGACGATGCGTTAAGAACCTTTTCTTGAAGCTTATCGCTTTACACGGAAATAAATGAGGTGTGGAATTTAAATTTATAAATAATTTAATATTTTAATCGGTCTAGAATTATTAAAGGTTATATCTAAAGTTGTCAAACAAACAAGTTAAGAAGTATACACAATATCAAACATATATATATATATTTTTTTCTGTGCATCTCTCTGCCTCTGATTCCTTGTTGGTTTTGGTTCGCTTTGTGGGGTAATTGTTTTCGAACGTGGCTGGCGGTAACAAACAACAACAACAACAACAACAACAGCAATGGCAACAACATTGCTCATGTTTCACTCAAAATGCGATACAGATAAAGGGAATGCTCTGTTGTTAATGTTGTTACCTTACGGCGCTGCTGTTGTAGTTGTTGTTTTTTGGGCGTATGACCTGGAAAACGCTTTGCGCCTGCGCAACGTTTCAGCTCAGCCTACACAACATCAAACAAAGCCAAATGACAGCCTTATCAGTTCAAATTAATCAGGCGTTGCCTCCTTTTCCTCTGGCACGCACTTGAGACATGTTCGAGAAAGAGTGGGCAATATAAGTTCTGAAAGAGAGGGGGATATATGCGAGAGGGGAGCTCGGAAAACACCTTTCAGCGCCAGGTTTTTGTCTCATTTCAATTGTTTGCTCTGTCAAAATTTACATCACTTCGAGTGGCATCGTCAGTTGAAGAAAAATGTAAAGGGAAACAAGCGAGCAGAGATAACTCATCAACTAAGTTCTGAACTGGGTACAGTGAGAACTATTCTGGTATTACTTAATAACAGTATTTATTTAAACAATATTCAAATAAAATATATGATTGAAGTAAACATTTAAGGAATTATTGTATGTTGGCTTAATTCGTTTTATTTCATTATTAAATCATTTTATTTTAACTTTAGTGCTGGGTTATTCAAAATGTTTTTAGAATTTTAGTTCTATACTTCTTAATTATATGTTTTTCAAGCTTTAAAAAATATGTTGCCAAGGTGTCATAAAGGTCAAATGAAGCGTCTGCCCTTCTAAACGCGTCTTACATGCCACGTGATTTTTTGGGTTTTAGTTTTATTATTTTTTTGTAGAGCCGCCGGTCCGCCTTATCAGCGGCTTTTGGCCCATCTGAAGTGGCTCTCTACACATAGTTAGTTATGCCCGGCCATTCGTCGTAGTTCATTTGCCGTTTTCATGTTTCACTGGAAATCACAGAAACAAAGGCCGCAGAGTACTTAAAAAATCTTAGGGTAGAAAGGTGGACTATCTCCCGGCTCCCATCTCGATCCGAAGTGGCGAAGTGTTCTGCGCCCGTGGGCGTCGGGATTGGAGTCGGAGTTTGGTGTGGCCAGCGGCGATTATTGCCAACTCATTTTCGTGAGCTCTCCCACAGAATGTTTCAGCATCACAGAGGGGCTGTGGCACACGCCCACTTCGGAAGCCATAACTTCTGACATTCACAGTACCCATGCTGCCCGAGAATATACTGGCACACGAGAGCAGCGCCTATAATTATGAACCATAATGCAAACATGTGCGAAAATAACGAACAAGAGTGCTAAATGGTAAGAGGGTCTGGCCGGGGGATACCCTGCACTCCCGGTTTGGAAATGAGCCAACTGAGGAGGTGTGATGCACTCGACATAGAGGTGGCATTGTTTTAAATTAATAAAATTATTAGATACTTTTGATATTAAGAAAATTATTCTAAGAAAATATTTAAGATAATTTGAATGTGATATAAATAAATTAAATATGTGGAAAAATTATGATATATATCTATTTGAAATTTAGCGAAGATCTTCCCCTAAATATACTTATTCCACAGTGTTTCAGACATTTCTTTTATAATTTTAAGACAACTATTATCAATTCTCATAAATTTTTTTTCTTTGTTAAATTTATATTCCTTGAAACAACATGATTAGATCAAAGTCAGTTTTAACTGTACCTTCGTTTGAATTTTATACTTCAATAAATACTTCCGGTACTTCTTTAAAAATATTTTTACAATTACATTTAACTAATAACTATTCCCACAGTGTTCCAACATTGTTTCATACCAATCCACAGAATCCTCGGCGCTGTTACTGGGTATAAAGAACACAGCCGAAATGCGGATCCTATTGAGCTTCCACTTGGGCCATGGCCAAGTCCATTTCGAGTGTTTAATTGCGGATTGCTGCTGAAAATAGCCTCGAGCTATATAGAGAAGCCCTCGCTCAGTGGCCGATTATCCGGAGCTCCGGAGGCTGCCCCTTGGCCGTGTCTTGCTTTGGGTCTTCGGCTCGATAATTACAATGTTTTGTTGGATCACTTTGTTAATGAGTTTTGCGTAGATCTCGTTCTGCCGCCTCTCGGATTATTATTCCCAAACAAACTCGGAATTGATGTCTTTTTTATGAGGCGGACACTTGAAACAACCCCAGATGTGCCTTCATTCGGGTCTCTGGTTTGTTTACAATGCCCGCCATTGGGTAGTTCATAAACTTCACACATTTTAGACAGAAGTCTGTGAATGGCTCGCATAATCAAGTATTTTATAACATTTTTGCCTCTGTCCCAGCCCCCGAAGTTGGTGTCATTATTATGAGCATAAAATGAAATATTTCATTTCATTTCAGTTTCGTTTCGTTTCGTGTTGGTTTTTTATTCAACGAGTCTGGGCTGCCTGCCTGTCTGTCCCTCGTCTCTGTGTATTTTTCAGCCCAATGCGTCTCGTGGCTGCCACATGTGAGTTCTGGCTCTCGCTCTTTTGTATTGTGTAGCCCATAAATTTTCGCAATGTCGTTGTTTTGATCTAACCGCCGTTTGAAAAGTGCCCGGGATCCCAATATTTGGACAAAGGATGCGTCGCCCCCACTCTCTGCATAAACTCTAAACTTTGCTTTATGGAGTACCAGGCCACTAAACACGCTGCTCAGCATGTTTCTGCCAAGAATTTTGTGCAACTATGCAGTAAACTCTCTGCGGACCAGTTCAAAATGTTTCGATTACTACCGAAAACTGTTGGCCAAAGTTTAACGAGTCATGTGGGCGAAAGTTTTGGTTTTGTTTAGCTAGCAAATCACCGGATCTAGGGGGATTCTCGATTAAGTTCACAGCGGGACGTCAAGCCTCATTGCTTGCCAAACAACAATACACTGTGGCATGGGGCACAAGTCGGGTTGACGTTAATTAAACGAAATTCGCTGGCAAATTTAAATGCAATTGCACTACAATAAATGCGAGAATGGGGGAGGGTTTCTCTTTTTTGCTGTTCTTTTTTCCTAAAAAAAGCCCAGTACAATTGTCACGCGCCATAAAATCAAGTAGCGGGGAAAAAGGCAAAAAGCCCCAGGCAAAGTTGCCTTTTGTCCGGTGGCGTATGCTTAATAAGGGGCCATGGGGTGTACGTATGTACATACACACATGACATGTGTCAGTCGTGCTGCTGCTGATGCTACTGCTGATGCTCTTTCTGCTGCAGCTGCCACATCGGAAACAGTTTGCGTCACATTCTTGTGCTAATTGAAATAAATTAACAAAAACCAAGTTGAACGAGAAATATGCTCCAAAAACGCCAAGGGGTTGGGTTTGGCATTCAGTTAGGGGTCACTG
Source organism: Drosophila ohnishii (assembly GCA_018905755.1). NCBI lineage: Eukaryota > Metazoa > Arthropoda > Insecta > Diptera > Drosophilidae > Drosophila > Drosophila ohnishii. The sequence goes on along the minus strand of JAEIII010017664.1, from coordinate 19,417 downwards.
ACCACAACAAGGCACAAAATTTGCTCAAATACCACCCGTCCCTACTGTATTTCCCTGGCTTTTCGGAGACCACAGCAAAAAACGCTTTTCCTACTTTCGGCTGCTCGACAACTTTTCCTGGTTTCGGTTTAGTTTCTGTTTCAGTTTACGAATAAAAGTCATCTAACCACCGCAGGCAGCAGGAGTTAAGCGGAAGGCGCCTGGGGGTGGCTACACCAGGGGAAAAAACGGAACAAAATTCAATTGCAACTTTATAAAACTACAAAAAACATGTAGCTTATTTAGAAACTTTATTTTTCGGGCTTGCTTATAAGTTGATATACCAACAGGAAGAGTGTGGAGATTTACTTTTTAAAATTGTATCCTTTGCACATGCCTATTCATTTCTCTATAAGATCATTTTCCCCTTAATCTTTCTTTTGTATTCTTATTCTTCAAATATTTTTACCAGTGTATTAGAGTTGGGTATCCTGGTTACCGAACGGACAGCTGTTGCTGGCTGAATGCGAGGCTTGCGAGTCGTGCTTGTAGCGCAGAGAATTAATGTAAATATTGACAGGGAGTTCGATGCCAGCACCAAAAACCAGGCACGGACACTGTGTCCTGTTTGAATTCGTGCGTGCAAGAGCGATAGAGTTGGTTAGAGTAAAACAGGGGCGAGGAGGCAGGTGCTGGACTAATGGCATTGCGGTTAGATTGTAGTTTTCCCACCTCTCGCAAACGAATTCCAATTAGAAATAAAGTTGACAAAGCAGCCAGATGGTGGGGGAGACTCGAAATTCGTATTTGGAACCCAATCAGGGGAAGTCGGACGGGCAATAAACCCCAAATAGGGAATGCGCGATGCGAACGTAAAACCGAGAAACCGATATCGAAACTGCATTTTGCTGGAAAAAATATAAAAGAAAGGGCCGGAATTGAGTTGAGTTTAGTTGAGTATCTGTTGATTGATGTCACAACATTAAGAAAGCGGCGGCCAATTAAGCCAAATCTATTAAAGGCCAAGTCTCTAAGTAAAAGGAGAGAGTAGTGATGGGCAAAAATATCGATATCGTGTCGATATTAAATTCTAAGAAGTCGATAGGATGTTCTATACTTTCAATTCGTATATAATAAATAATAATAGTTGCTATTATCGATTTATTTCGATACAATGAGATCGATATGTCTTTATTATTATATGGTTTTTTTTTATGCAATATCTTACTGGTATGTAATTATTGAGTTTAATTTTTTAGTTTGTTGTATTATTGTTTCGATATTTTTGAGCACGATATTTACTGTGTTTTGGTCGATATATTGAATGTGTGGCTTGTTCCCTAATTGCATCTCTAGACAACAGCTTACCTACTGCGTGTGGCGAACCCAAAAAACAGATTCATTTTTATTCGAATTGATAAATGACACTTTTATGGCCCAAATAAGCGCCCAAACTCCTGCTATCCTGCTCGATCTGCGGGGCTTAAATGCTCGCCTCTGATTAATCAGCCGCAATCATCTGATGTTTTAAGCGCCTTAAGTTCCAGGTCGGGATTGGGATTGGGACTCGAACTCGAACTCGAACTGAAACTGGACTGGGCTCGGATCTCCCTGACAGCCGCGAGTCTGGAGTGCAAATGAATTTTGATGGCCAATACTTGACGTTCATTTCATGGATTTTGAGTTCATTAAAGTGCCATTTAAGATTCTTTATTTCTTTTGTTTGTTGTGTTTTCTTTTGTTGTGGAGAGAGTGGCGGGGGATTTCGGGGAGAAACACCTAATAAACAGAACGTAAAACTGCAGATATTTTTATGTAAATTCCAGAAATGGCTGTTATTTTTAGGCGCCCTTCGCGGGCTAATAAAGGATCAGGGATTGTGTGGCTGCTGTCCTTGTTTATTGTCTCATTCTCTTTCTTATCTCTTCCCCTTCGCTCCTTTTCCTTTTTACTTAGTTTTTTAATTTAAAATCGAATAAATTTCAAGAAATTCCAGCTAAAAATGTCAAAAGCTGATTGATAGCTGGCAGACAGGAGCGAGACGCAACAGGAGAGGTGCAAGAGGAAAGGGAGAAGAGGTGGAAGGTGGAAGAGTGGAGGATATAGGGAGTATCCTGTTTCGGTCTTGGGTCTCTAACTCGTTCCAGCGGCACCTGCAAATCGTTCTCGTTCTCTCTCTTATCCCTCTCATTCTTCCCTGTTCTCTTTCTTCCATAATAAACCTCTCTTTTTCCTCCTTTATCCCTCTCCTCTGCTCTCGTTTTAGGCCTGCAATCCACCTTATAGGCAATCTCTGGAACAATATCAAATATTAATCACTTTTCCCTTTGCCTTGCAGGCTACGCACTTTAAGGAAGTGGAGAGAGGAGGAGGAACGTAACAGAAATAAAAGTGCATAGAGTGAAAAATGGAAGAGAGAGGAAGAAAAGATGGAGTTGGAGAAGGAGAAGGAGTAGGGGAGGTGGAAGAGGTGGCTCAGCACTTACTTCGGTAGTTTCTTAGGGGCGTTGAGTGGGGCGTGGCGCAGTTTGATGTGCAACGAAATTGGATTTCTGCTGCTGACTTATCCCCCTCGCAATCGGCACTGAGAAAAAAGAATAAACATAATACGACTAATTACTAATTACTACTTAAGATTAACTTCTGTCAAGAAATTTTAAAAAATTAAAGACAAAGGTTAGGATGATCAGTAAAGTAAACTTAAAGCTACATTAAAAAAATAAAGATGTACTGATTTTTTTCAGTATATAAACAAATCCTTTCTCATAAAATCCTGGTGCCTGGCCTCGCTTTTCCTTTCCAGCGCAAACCCATCCTCGATCTCGTCAAATGTGTTGATAATTAGCAAGTTTTCGGGACTGCTCCACCGAGGGCGTTAAGTTGTTTACTTTCCCTCCCGAACGGATGACCTAGTGGCCGTCTCTCTGGGTCACTCCAGGATGATTAATGCCCGGCACCTAATGAGCAATTGTGGGGAATTCACTGGCCGACAGGGACATTGGCAGAGGGACAGGGACGTGGACAGGGAATCGGTAACATCAATAAATTATAAATTAAAGAAATCCATTTCAGCCTCTCTCTCTCAGTCGTTTTTGTTGTGTGTTTCGCCGGCTTGAGAATTCCTGGCCGGCAGTCATTAAGCTGCAACATCCCTGGATGAAGCTGGGGGATCCGAGGGAGCCTGGGGATCCATGGCGGATGGCGGTTAACCGGGTGCCCAAAGTGGAGTCGTCGGCAAACAAGAGCTGATGACTTTTGGAATTTTGATTAGGAGCACAGACATGTTCAAAAGGATTTTTGTTAACGCGCCTCGGACTTTGAAAAATGCTCCCGCGGAAGGGGTTCCGCATCGGATTGCCATTGTATTGATGAGCTGCCTCTGTCGCTCCCTCTGCCCATCTGTGTTGTTTTGGGGCTTGAAATATCCAAGCAATTCGATGCCAATTAAGCGGGAAACCGAACAGAATCGAAGCAGCTAAAAGGGATGACCAAACACACCTTCTAACATTGGGTTTTCATCTCCAGAAAGTGTCCCCTCGGCGATTTTACATACTTCTGGCGAACAAGTCTGTCGAATGCGAACGGAATGCGGGAAATGTGTGTGCCTGTCAATCAAATGTTGAGCTTAAATAAATAAAATCAAGCTGAACTTTAAAAACACTGCACAACAATTGTAATACATTTCTTTTAAAGTAAAAATACACATTCTCTGCTTTCTCAAAAACTTTATCATGGCAAAATCTTCACATATTCCGCTATATAAATATTTCGCGTTTCGGGCATTGAAAACTTTCATATTTGGCCTAAAAAAATATAGCCAAGCTAACAGCGGGTGGCAGCCGAAATTGGTCGGGAATTTCTGGCTAAATCTGCTCCTGAAAATGGCAAAAGTGGCCAAGCCGATGCTTTTTACGCCAAAACTTGATTTGTAGCCACTGCAGCGGGCAGGTTCAGGTACAGATACAGATATCTCCCGGCTAGAATCTCTCTGCACATTTCCCAGCTCGAATATGTTGGGCATTTTTATGGCGGTTTGCAATTAGCGCAGCTGTCATGGGCGAGAACCCAGGGCAGAAAGTGCCCACTCCCAGAGACGTCACCTTCAAAGTCCAGCCGTTTTCAACACCTCCAATGGCGGCGGCCACCTCGCCATCTAATTCCACTTTCAGGCAGAATCATTTCCGCTATTTTGCATTTCCCCCTTACTGGCCGAAGAGGCGGGAGCGGCCATAAAACGTGGAACGTTTTATTGCAGCTGCAGCAGGAACTGCAGCAGCAGCGGCGGCAGCAACTCCAACTGCAACGCAGCGAAACGAGTTCAAGTTTATGGCCCAAGGCTCGGCTTTAGTCCGGGGAGCGACTTGACTTGACCGGAGGTCTTAGAGTCGCCAAACGCCAATTATCCAAAAACGTGTCCCTGCCCGGGAGTTGCGTTCCCAATTCGTCTCGGCCCAACTAATTAAAATGGCTTTAGTCATGGAAGTGGGCTGCCAGTGGCCTTAGAGTTCGTTTTTACTGTGTTCTCTGTCCCGATTTATTTTCTTTTAACTTGGCATGTGCTGTAAATGAAATACTAGCGGCCATATATCTCGTAGGTTGGCTTTACAGCCTTACAATTTTATTGAGGCTAAGACCAGTGGCACAAGGAAATTTTTGAGCATTCCTTGGCAGCCTGCATTTCCTCCGATACATTTCCTTGACTTCTTCGCCCTTTTATTGCATAATCCCCTTTGGGCACTGACAACAGTATTTATTGCCCTTCAATCTATGTATATTTTGAATAAACAAATGCCCAACTATTGCTGGCTGGCAATCCTCCAATTCAAAGACCAGCCAAGCTGGCCTGAAGTCGGATTGAAATCACAACTGCAGCATTTGCAAAACTCGCACTTATCTGGAGGCAAATTGACTCTGGCTTAGCAAAAGGCTTAGAAGATGATCGCTGGCTGCCATTTCCTGCAGCTTCGGTCTTTCCGCTGACCGAAGCTTCCTTTGGCCATCTCCTCCTTGGCCTGTTTCCATGCCCCCGGACCCAGTTCCAAGCCATAATCACATACGCCTATATGAGCATATGCAGAGCAGTTGTTGCAGTTACTGCTGTGCGTGCTGGTGGCCACCACAGAAAATGCAGCAACAACTACCTCCAACTGGCCATATCTGTGGTCTGGATCTAGTGCTGCAGCTAGGAGATGCACTACGAAAAAATAAGATTAATTCAAACAATAAGATAAAAGAGGAATATAATCAGAAGCAAGATCATATTCCCTTGCCTTTTTTTAAACATTTAAGCACACATTGCTTCTATAATTACATATTACTCGTTATTTTTCTTAGTGTAGGCAAGTGCCCAGAGCTGACCAGTGTGGCGCGCTAATTTGATTTCCTTCTGGCAACACTTGCGGTCGCCCCGTCGCAGCCGACGTCTCTGTGTGGCCACTGGCCAGTGGCCTAGGCCAGGAACTGGAGCCTGACTTGGAACCGGAGATGGAGCTATAGTTGTAGCTGGAGCTAGGGAATGGCCTGTCGCCAGTCGCTCCATTTTGCAATTTGCATAATTACCGTTGTTTGACTTTAATGCAGCGCCGCATCCGACGAGTACGTATCCAGCGGATCCAACGAATCCAGTGGTTACCCGGCACAGACCTCCGATGGAGCTGTGGATGCGGACGAAGCACTCTTTGTTGCCCTGTACAACTTTTCATTACTTTTAATTGCTGTGGCCAATGAGGAAGCAATTTGTAGGGCCACACTCGGCCAATGGGTGTTGCTGTTGCCGATGATTGCTGGTGTAGCAAGTTGGTGTGCCAGTGCAACAGTTGCCAGGTGTCCGGGTCCCTCCTCCAGGCAGCAAGGCTGTCTCCGGCTCAGCTGTTTGGCAAAAATGAGAAATGTATTAAATAACCAAACATGATGCATGGGAGTTTGGTTTGCGCCACGTCGCGGTATCGATGTTGCCGGTGCTGTGGCCACAAGCAACCGCAGCAGCTACTAACTAACGTCAATGCGCAGCTCCATAGAAGCTGATGGCTTAAATGCGATATTTGTGTGAGCTGCATTGGCAGATAAGGGATTCCATTAGATTTGGTTAGCGATGTAAGCTAATATGCAGAGTTAGAAGGCCTTACCTACCCTGTGTGTGATATTTTCTTTAAATTTCCTTTGCAAATGGTTGATTTAAAGGCATTTATGGGATGTAAACCTAATCTACAGATGGTAGTTAAGATATACAGATTACAGCACATAAAATTTTAAGTATTTTGAGGCAAAGATTTGTTCAGCTTATCGAGGCTTATCATTTTATTAAATTTCGTACTGACCCTTGTCCTATGACTCAAAACATCCTTAAGTTCCCATAAAGTATCCACAAAGGTATAACCTCCACCCAAAGATTAATTATATATTTTTGCTTATTAAGCATTTTTTACACTCTCGCCCCGACGACCGAAGGCAAAGTGCACTTCATCTGAATAAAAAATCTGTTGTTGCCGAGAGCCCGAGATTTCCATGCTCTGTCAGTTTCCGTTGCCCGGTCCCAACTCATCCAAAGCAATCCAGAGCCAGGGCCAGGGCCAGTGCCAGTGCCTGCTCTGGTCAGATGCAGAGACAAATTTATAGGAATCATTCTAAGAATTAATAAATCTCAAGTTTCCAGCCGGGCCCTGGCCGAACCCTTGCGAAAAAAAAAACATTGAGATGGGTACCGAGGGACTCGCTCGCTCAATTTCTTTGGTTTATTTATTTGGTTTTGTATTTGTTATGGTTTTCGATTCCGCCCTCGGCCTTTTCGGGGGTTGACATTAAATGCTTAGTCGCTGGCCGCCTAATGTTCATGTTGCGGTTCACGTTCGATTTCATTTTCAATTTATTTTAGTCGAAACGCTGGAACTTCTGGCCGGCTTCCTAATCGGATTTGTCGCTTTAATGAAGCGCAAGAAATAAGTTGCAAGAAATGCGCCGAAATTCGCGCTAATGAAACATATTTCTGCGGCTCAACTTTTGGCGTGGGCTTTTTTTCGGTTTCTGTTCTGTTTTTTGTATTTTGTTGTTTTTTATTGTATTGAAAGGGATTTCTCAAGCACACCGGTAGCTGTCATGTTCTGATTATTTTAATTTGACACTTCGTGCCGGCGAAGGGAACTCTTCGGCTTCATTAAAAATATTGTCAACGTAGAAAAGCGAAAACTCATATGCGAGCCGCGATAAAAATGCCGAAAAAGCGACTGAAATGCGGGGCCTTTGGCAGCTGACAGTGGGCTGGATGATGCCGATGTCCCTCCGCCGGCCCAAAACCAGATCCAGATCGGGAATGACACGCCATGGCAGCCCGGCCGGCCCACAACATCTGGCTGACAGCCGAAACTTGAATATTTCATGGGACGCGGTGCGATGAGTGCGAATTTGATTAAAATCGGCAAATAAAATATGGAATATGTTCGGGACATAAGCGAATCGAACGCAATGGCCAAATGGAATTTTAAATATGCCAAAGGCAAAGGGTCGTCGGGGACAGAGTATCTGGACCGTGTCCATGTCCTGGCCAGCCCTGTCCTGTCCCGTCCCGTCCTGGATATAAAAAGCCAATGAAGTGTTAAATTTGGTAATCTACTTTGGCAGGCTGCCTCTTTTTTTTTTGTTTTTGGGTGGCAGAGCAGTATGAAAGTCCTGGAACATGGCTAGTTAATCTGTCTCCTGTGTAGGCGTCACCCGGTGGTAAATGGACTTTGCATGCTGATCCCGAACACAGGACATCCTGCTCCTGTGCCTGCTGTCTGAGCCCATTGGCCAAAATAATTAGCCCGGCCAGTCAGCCGTAAAACGGACGAGCACCGAAGGCTTCTGACATTTTACTTGGTTTCGAAATTGATTTGATTTTCCGGCAAATCAAATTGTTGTGGAGCCAGAGTTTCCCCAGAATTTTCACACAATATTTCCCCCGCCCGCTTGCGTGTGTTTTCATGACTTCCGCTCCGTATGTGTCATCACTCTGAAATCGCCTTAAAATTAAGTTCATAAAACTCTATTTTGCCAATCATCGAATCTACCAATTAAACAGTGTTTGGGGGCCTTCAACGAATCAATCAAAGGGCAACAAATTTCATCTCTTTTCGGGGTCTTAGGGGTATTATGTTTGGACCAGAGGCGACGGCACGTATTCAATAGATTCGTTTTCATTAATCATCATCAACGGCGAGGGCAGAGCAATTGCAGGTAACTCGGATATGTGAAATACACTGTATATACTTTGTATAAGGCTGGGGCATATGTCGGCTGATGTTTGGTACGTGAGTTGCTAAATGTATATAGGATTAGTCAGGGAGCTCGTTACACGGCGGCCACCGCAAGCAAACGGAAATAAACCGCGGAGAAACCTAGAGGGAGATTTGTTACTTTCAGTGATGTGAATTTGTCCTTTTCCGGATAATCACAGCCTGGTAAATTGTATAAAACTAACTTAAGACGGAAAAATATGGGAATATCCCAAGTCTGGAATTCGACTTTCATTTTTGATACATCCAAAATACTACTTTCATTTTTTTTTATGAATAAATTAAATCATTTAATAGTCTTATTCGGTGCATTGTCATTGCTCCTTCTCACATTTTCTAATCTCCTGCCATCACTGATTCCTATCCTCACAATGAGGCACAACGGGTTCGGGTCTAATGAACTCACTCAGCGAATTAAAATTTAAATAGTTTAACCATTAAGCGATATCTAGTCAGAGTGCAACTTCCGCTTCCGTGGACCAGGAGCCACTCCCAGCTGAGCCGGACTCGGGTCCGCTGGGGCTTGCGGATTTTCTGGGCACTGAGCTCCGCATTGGGAACGGGAGCAATGTCCTGTGTGCGTTGTCCCGGCTTAAACACGCTTTATTCAATTAGCTACATCCGGTTATTACCTGCATGCTGCCCCTGCCTGTCCTCCCTCCTGCTCCGCCGCATTATCCCTTTGCGGGGACACCGGAATGTTCGTCCTGGAATGTTTATTTATGCGCATTTGTGCCATGCGTTCAGCTATTTCCAGCTGAGCGCTCCGCTTGTGTGCAATATTACAAAATCATTTTCAAACCGCACTCGGAACCCCCGGAAACCCCAAGCCACGGTTCCAGGCCCCAACAGTTTGCAGTTCATAGTTTAGTTAGTTGCGAGTCTGTCCAAATTAAATTTTGTGCTAAACGCAGAGCCAGCAAATGCTCCCCGCTCAATCACTTTCCGCCCCTTTGGCTCATTAAAAGTTGGCCTGTGCAGCGTTTAGGAACAACCATAAACAATATTTGCTCACATTTGTCGGTTTTACTTTGCCCTGGAATTTAGAAGCTCTTGACGACCAACTGCCGGAAATATTTTAATTTAAGGAAATTCTAAATAAAAACAAAAAAAAAAAAAATATATATGTTCAAATTATATGTCCTCTTACAAAATTTTGTTTTTTCTTCTAGAAAGATTAGAATCACTAACGACGATGCACAGATAACTTTAAAATAATATTGCCTCCTGGCTTCTGACTCGCTCTTCGGACCTGATTCGTGGGACACATCATGGTGTAACCCTAATACGTATCCTCAAAAACAGCCGAATGGTATAGTTCCATCATAGCCTTGGCTGTCTTACTACGCTTCAACAGAGAAATCTCTGCTTACATTTGTCGGTTTTATTTTCACAGCTTGTGCTAATTATGATTTTTTTTTTTTATATACTTATTTTTATTGCTGGATTGCAAAGGTTTTTATTTAATTGCACTTACATTTTATTATATTTTGGAAAATTAAACAACTCGTATTTATTTTAACATTTCTGCATGCCATTAACAGCGCTGCAACGCACTGTTAACCCTGAGGCTATAATTCGATTATAAACAAGAGCATACTTTTAGGTTATCATTTGACATACGTGTCATGTAGAGAGAGTCAAGTAAATTTTAAGAACTTAATTTATTAATATACTAAGAAATTGTCTGTTAAATACACATCGATTTAGTTTCATTAAATTTGTGAAACTTGTGGAGCGGTTTCTGCAATTTGGAGTTAAATTTTATGGCCGAACAAAGTCCAAAGAACACAAAAAGCGCCATCAGGAGTGCACAGAAGTTCCCAGCTGCAGACTTGTGAAGCTATAGTAAAATATATTCTGTGTTTATAAAGCCACCAGATTGTTATTTAGTAAGCCAAAGGCTGAATAATAATTAGTTTTCAACTTAATCTTGATTGAAATACGAATAGTGACAAATTTAAAAAAATATATATCACAATTCACCGAAAAAAAGTTCGCCATTTATCAGAGGGCTCGTTGTAAACTATTAAAGAAATATTTCGTTTTAAAGAGATGTCAGATTGTCTGCGATGCAATATTTATTTATTGCTTTTCCAGCTTGCCATCTCGTTTATGAAATCTGAAATAAAAAACTGCATAATATATGCGGCCTGTGTTGATTTATATCTGTGACAAGCAATTTAATTCGAACCAGTTGACATAACAATGTGGAAGACTGCTGCCATCTGGCACATGTAGTTAGGGCATCCTGATCCTGACCCTTTCCGTTCTATGCTATATCCCTGTCCCCTTTGCGAAACGACAATAATCACAGTAATGCGCCAGATAACAGTCAAAATATCGAGAGCAAAAACGCTCAAGGACTTCCAGTGACAAATCCTGAGAGGAAATGCGAAAATAAAGTTGGCAATAAAGTTTATCCAGCCACGATGACAGGCCAAGAGGCAGCTAAGGGGAAAATAAGAAAAGTTTCGCCAAATAAGCTGTAATAACTGCGATTGCCTGCCCATTCGCCGCCCACAATTAGCGAAAGCAGCTTACTCAATAATTTAATAGAATTGATTATTATTTAAGTGCGGACAAGCCAATTTCTGGCAGCTGAAGGCGCTGGCAACGGTCAACGGCCACCAGCAAAGGCAAAGCCTTCGGCGAAAAGGCAAAAGGGCTGAGAAGGCCCAAAGGGGTCGCAAGATAAATGCCCGGCCATTGAGGGTCACGGAATTGGGATTGGTAGCTATAGCTATAGCCCCTTGTAATAAACACAGTAAGAAAATTGTCTTAAACTACGATTAAATTGTAGTTTATCTCAAGAAAAGTATAACATAACATTCTTAAAAGATGAACTAAAGGCATATTTCCTTCTTAAACTGGATGACTATTGTATAACGTTTGCTTTCTGACTGAAGCAGAGAAATATTTCAAATTTTTTTCTCTTGTTAAATTTATATCTTCTCAAACTGAATTAATTTTGCTCTGTGCAGCTTTGACTGGAATTGAGGCTGGCCGTCTGTTTGTGGCGGCTCCGGCACAATGGATGCGAGAAATCAATTTAAAAACCGTTAAGGAGCGGGAAGCCATGGAGCTGCGGAGTTCTGTGAGTCCTGGGAGTCCGCCGGACAATGCCGGCAATATTATACGTCCGGTATAAATATTTATATCGCAACTGCGCTTCCCTTTTCCTGTCTCTCTGTGTCTGTCTGTCGAGGAATTCAATAAAAACATGTGCAATAAATAAGCGTGGGCGAACTGTAAATACCCGAGCCAACGTAGGCGTATACGCAATATGTGAGTCGAGAGTTGCAAGTAACCAGAAATTGTCTTCGATTCTTCAATTGCAATTTCCATTTGGCATTCAGCATTTGCAGCACGACGGCCACCTATCAGAAATGAGTTCGCACAATTAAGTAACGCATTTATCGCACACACACACACGCCCAAGAGGGTGTGCAAAAGTAATTCCGGGTGGGCGTGGCTGACGCAGTTGAGTTTGCCAGCTCCTTAAAATTCATGAGGCGTCGCCTGCAACTGTAAATTGCATTTATACGCAAGTCAAACAGCACTCAACCCAACTGCCGGGAGGGTCGGGGAAACGGGGGCAGGGTACCGGGAGGCGACACATCCGGTGCTCTGTTATTTTTCACCGTGCAACATTTGGCCCGAACCCATTTTCCACAGCCCCCGCTCCAAGGACTAGGACCAGCAGCTGCTGTGGCTAACGAGGCGGGCGAAGCATCAGCTCCAGAGTCATCACAGCACTGAAAAGAAATTTAAAAATGTGTAAAATAGATTTGTGTTAAAAATAGTAGCATGTTTTTAATCTATATCACAAAAGCTATAATAGTTCATTTTTTGATACAATATAAATATATTTTCATTGGAAAAACAACCTTGAGTAATATTTATTCTTAATAAATAGTACAATATTGTCCATAATGTTGTTTCTCTTACAGACAAGACCTTTTAATACTGTAATATTTTTTCTCTGTGCAGAGGCAAGAGCTGCTGCCCTGGTCAGCAGTTGAAAAATGCATTTGGCGTGGCCGCACAGAAAAACTGGAGGCGGCAGCCGCAGGACGTACACTCGGTACATGTGTAAGGCCGAGCCAGGCAGTCAGCTAGCCAGCCAGGCAGGACGACTCTCGCCCGGATGCAGCTACATTTGTTTTGTCTCGGGCAAATGGCCAAAAGCCCAAGAAATGGTCAACAAACATGGCCAGGATGTGAATGAGCTGACCAGGCATCCTATCATTTATTTCCAAGAGCCGGGGCAAAGTCAACAGCAAAACTCTGTGGCATAATTAGCAAAGGACTTTGGGTTTCTTACTCTAGCAGACACACAAAAATAATCATTCAAGCCCTGCCACAAAAAATGTCACAATGGGGGCGTCGCTACGTTCTCATGTCCTGTAAAAAGGGTATAGCAATTATAGGAAGATGTATCGAAATTGAGTTAGACTTTAAGATAACAAGAGGTTTTAGATTAACAGGGAGTATATTTTGTATATACAAATTATTTAATACAAGGACCAAGCTCGTAGAAGGGCACCCTATTCATTAAACTCAGCATGAGGTAACCTTCTTCTGCAGAAGACAGCTTACCCTTAGAATCGATTGGGCTTATCTTACATAAAATGCGTGCCTGATTAGTGTACACATGCCTTACGTAAACCCAGTGGTCACGATAATTGACGTATCCCTCAGGGTATTCAATCCTTCGGGCCACAGAGCTGTCCCGCCAGCCTTACGTGTTTTTATTTGCTATTTGTCCGGTCTGCCCACGAAATCGGAGACAAGTCGCGCCCAAATTCTTCGTGAATAACGATTTACTATATATATAGTATATACTGCGAGTAGACGGCGTGGCAAAGTCGATTATTTTCGTCTCGAGTGACAGCAAACAAGTCTCAAATTACGGAATAGTTAACTGCCCAGGCCGAGGAGTATGGGGTATATGGGGGAACTGAGGGGAACTGATGGGAACCGAGGGGGATGGCCCTGAATGAATGAATAAAATGAATGGCTTATCTCTTGTTGACATTCGTCTGTGACAACATTGACCAGTTGACGACTGGCACACACATTTACACACACATGGCGCAGGTCCTTTGACTGTAGATTCGTTATCGCCAGCGTTTCTTACACGGAGAGAACTTTTTTTTTTAACTTATAAACATAAATGAACAATATCTCTATCATAGAGGTTTAACCAAGAAAGTCAAGAAACAAATATATTTTAAATGATAAAGCTCTAATGAAATAATATATCAAAAACAACATGAATAGGTGAAATAGTGAAATGTAAATAATGCTCAGTTGTAAAGTCCTTTCTTAATGTTATGAGTAAGAATTTTTTTAAATATATAGCTTTTTCTGTTAAATTTAAATTCATTCTTTTGTTGTTAGTGTTTCACACTGATGCCTGACTGTTAGTTTACTTAATGGAGTTCAGCTTAAGAAATAAATTAAATATTAATCTTTTTATAATGTAAATATAAATTATTTAAGAGTTTAAATTAAAGGACTCTGAATTAAAGCCAACACTTTCACACATTATTATTTCCTGTGCAGTTTAGAAGGGAAACTTCTTGGCGCTGACTCAGCATCTGAACACCGAGGGGACTTTTCTTTGCCTGGTGAGCCTCATAATTTGTGTGTGGCTGTGTGGCGGATGGTGTGTGTTCGTGTTTATTGTGCAATAAGCTGCTCTCACTTCCCGGCCTGCTCCTTTCACTCTAGTCCTCGTCATCGCCCTCGTCCTGGGCCACCTTTCTCCACTTTGTGTGTGTGTGTGCGTAAATCCGCTTTTAATGAAAAGAAAACCCATCCGAGTTTTATGTGCTGGCTCCTTCGGCACACACACGCGTGCATACAAAGTCGTTATAGAAGAGTTCCTCCTGACGGTTAAGGAAGGGAATCTTGGCCATAACAAAAGGGCAACAGTTAATGCCGGGCCAACTAAATAAATCTTGTTTTATTTTCCGAGGCATGTGAGCTGCAAGCAGCTGTGAACTGCCCAGGCCAACCTCCTTTCTCTTCGTGCTGCCCCCTTTCCCTTTCGGCCTTTTCCCCTGACAGTCTTTAGAAATCCTCCGAAATCACTAAATAATCGAATTGTTGGGGGCTCCTCCACGAAATTATCGCATAAACAAGTCAATTTGTGCAGCTTTATGCAGGTTCTCGTGAGTGGCCAACGAAGTCCGGGATAATGGTTTTTATCTGCAGCAGCAAAGTAAAGTTTGGAGTAGTTCTAAGGACCTCAGAACTAAGGCTAACTTTTGTTGAGTATTTTGGGGAGTAACAAAGTTTAAGTTTAATGTGTTGCTTAATAAATTATTAGCTAACAAGTAATGGCGTTTTTTTATGTATATTAAGTATTTGTTAGGGAGAAGAGTTTTAGAAATCATATAAATTATGCTGACTCCGTTATGAATTATGCATATTATAAGACTATATATATTAATCTGAAAACTAATAAAATAATAAGTCTCAATATTGAAATTGGTATAAAAATACTCGGAATTTTTTATGCTGTAATAAAAATGGAAAATTCTGCATATACTATGAGTTATCCCATCTGCTGAGTTCCGCAGGTCGATAAATCAATTGTCTTTTTTATTTCCCCGTCTCCACCTCAATACATTGGAATAGAATTTAAGTAATTTTCACTTTTCACTTTCGCTGTGATTTATGCGGCCTTCCGGCGAGAAAGGCTCCTCGGTGTCTGACCCATTTGCCTGTGACCCAGAAACACCAGCAGTAGAAACCAGAAGCCAGCAAGCGCATCCTGCTCCTCTCGAGCTTGGGTCGGCGGCCAATTCAATTGAGCATCTTGCCCACAGCGGAGTTAAACTCCTGCCCAGCTCCCCGGCAGTGTACTAGCCAACTTTCGGCATTATCAGCTGCAGTGCAGCCTCTGATTTATGGCCAGCAACTGCGGCTGGGATGGCTGGGATGGCGGCCATTCAAATGAGTTTTGACGTGATTGTAATAAATTGTCGGTCAAACAGGAGGCGCCGTCTCCTGACCACGACGGCAACTCCGTTTTGGGTTTCCAAAATTTATATTTTTCATAACTTTCCATGCCGAGCACAGGGGCAAACAGCCAAAGTTATGGGATGCAAATAAAGTGGAAGCTACATGGAAGGAATTTTTATGAAAATCGGTTTCATCGGTTTGGGTTAAGGGGGATATACTTAAAAATTGATCTGAAATGAGCAAAAATAATCGATAAAATGTATTTGAAATATTTTTAGATTTTATCTGGGGATTTATTGGTCTATATTTATTAATATTTAATACTTAAATATACTATTTTTATACAAATTTAAAATAAATTCGTTATTTATGTAGTTTTGACGAAGAAATAAATAAGAAATTAGTTCTGCTGGTTGACCTGTGGCAAGTCCCACATGTGAGCCTTAATTAAAAAATATTACAATCCTTCAAACTAGATAAAAATGCATTTAAATTGCACAACTTATAGAAGGACTAATTCCTTTGTAAGTACTTAAGTCCCCCATGTCCAAATAGAATTTAAATATTTTTTAATTGGCATTGGGGTTGATCATGCCAGCATTAAGTATACGCCACGTGTGTGCATTAATTATACAGGCCCCTGACCATTTAACCCTAGTAAGTCCATGTGGCTAAGGGGCCGGAGGCCTAAGCAAACAGGTTGATTAGCAAGTTGGACAAAAAGTTGAGACCGCAGCAGAATCTAGGAAACATTCGGACCATGTTTGCCGTCCTAGCCGCAAATGTGACCAAAGAGGAAGCCAGAGCCAGGAGAGCCGGGATCCGGAAACCAGGATAGACGAGGAAATAGTAATTTGCATAAAAAGGTTAAGAGCATAAAATGTATCCCAATTTCAGGGACAACAGCTCCTGAACGTTAAGTGCGCCGGCAAATGACAAACTAGTCGACGGGACGCAGCCACCGCACGGATTCTTTGTCTGCTGAGTCAGCTGGAAAAGAATTTCACTTAAATATTTGGCACACTCTCCCTAGTCACCCTTCCCCTTACCCATCCCCCCTTCCGCCTTTCCCCCAGCTGGCGGTTATTCAAAAGTTAAATCACAAAGTTTTGCTGGCCAAAAAACAATTCGCGCGCATTTAACCTGAACGAAACAAAAAGTTGCTTCCAGCCAAAAGGAGGAAAAATCGGGGAGCGGCAAATGGAGAATGGTAAATGGAGAATGGAGAAAGGAGAAAGGAGAGATGGAATCTCCCCTTCAAAATATTTTGCAACATTTCTATTCCACAGAAGTTTTGCTTTTGCGGTTGCAGCTCGGAGTCTGCCACTGACATGGCTCCACTTGTTAAGTGCGTCCTCTCAACCGAAGCAACACATCGCCCACTCGGTGTCGTGCCTGCTCCTGACGCTGCTCCTGCTCCTGCTCTCCGGGAGATGGCTCTAATTAGGAGGAGGGCAAGACAATCCTCGGGCCCATTGCCGCTCATAAAAGTCAACGGAGCATGTCAGAAGCAATTTATGTGTGGCTCCGGCTCCTCCTGCACCCGGCTGGAGCTGTAGGAGCAGTTAGTGCACAACAAATGCTCAAACAGCATAAATAAGTGGATGAATGGCGCAGGTCTCGGGACTCCGGCTGAAGGCGATGCCAATGCTTGTCACTTTGACAGTTGCAAATCCAGCACGAAACAATGCCTGACATCCTGTGGAGCAAACTGTGGGCGCCGCCCCGACAATTAAATTGTAATTCAATGCATTGGCAGCTGGTCGGGGATGGGGAGGGCAAGGGGCTGCAAAATAGGGGAAAACCACAATTGCCACGACAGCTGCTGAATTTCTGTTAATCAGAATGATGAGGGAATTTAATTGACACCTGCTCCCAGTGGAACAAGCTAGGACTTGGCCACAAAAAAATAGTACAACTAGTGTAGGCTACGAACAGTAAATACTCTAATATATGAACATTCTGAGAAGGTTATATTTAATTTAAGTTTTAATTATTATTGGATTTCTTGTGGGTCAATAGTATTAGCTTTAGATGATGTATGTTAACATCGAGATTTAAAGTATTCTTAAGTCACTAAATTGTATAAAATAATGTCATAGGTAAGCTGCTTACAAATTTTAATGTTATACCAATGTTATAAATGAATTTGCTTAGAAAGTACCTCAAATAACAAGGTATTTTATGATATGATTTTATTCTAAGTGTAATAAATATTATATTTCTGTTGCAAACCGTCTTTATAATTTAGGTTATTGCTGTACTCCTTCGAGGGAGAGCCCTGTAATGAGCATAATAATCATGGCAACTACACCGAAAATGCTAATGCTTCCCCAAACAGAAATTAAATTTCCATTAGTTTTTATAATGCCGAGGAGGCCAATGCTCGCCCACATATACACATACACATACATACTTGGGGCTACAAATATAAACGAAACTGCTTACACGTGACGCACAAACACACAAACACACACAGGCACGCGCTCTCCTGTTCCACAGGCAATGCAAAAGCCTGCTTCAAGGTCACTGCTGTCAGTCTGTATTGCGTATCTGTGTGTGCACATTCGTACCCATAACACAGATGTTTGGCGGAGTGCCCCCTGTGACCCTCTGACCCCGGTACCGACGTGCGACCAACGCCTAAAAAAGCCCTCGAATCCCATCCTCAACAGCTCGGAGCTGAACTGGCGGCAGCTTTCGCCTCGACGTTTTCTGTGGCACTTTATGCATCGCGGAGGCTGGCAAATATTTATTTTGGTTTATCAATCATACGCACCGTGGCCGAATACTGGGAACAGCTCGCGGAGAGGTAAGCGGTGCGCAGTGCGCAGAATCCTGGACTTGCAGGAAAGCACGTGGTCGCTAACAGAGCTCTGTTAGCCATGGCTTCATAGATTGCGGGGCCAAGGCTAAGGCTGGTCCCGGTCCTGACTCGTGGACCTCGTGGTCCCTTGGCTCTGAGCAGGCAGGAGATGTAATAAGTAGGCTGCAGGATACACTTTTCAGTAGGATAATGAAAGCATATTTTATAAAATTTATTTTAATCAATATTAAATCTTTGTGTTTTTAGAATATAAAATACATTTAATTTCAATTTTATTCCCCTGAAAAATGTGGGAACCTTCTTTCCGAAAAAGGCCACACAGGCTATGCCGGGAAAAACATACAAAGTTCGGTGGTGACAAGGAAATGCTTTTCGGGAAACTTCAAACCAAGAGTTTGTCCGGCTGTTTAGCCCAATTTCGATGCAGTTGGTACTTGGCCCCCTCTCCTTGCCCTGACAATAACCAATAACCAATGTCCAATTCAGCTTAGGGCCAATGTTCCTGCTTGTAGACTACTCTTATATACTTGTATGCAAACACACACAGACTGGACATACTACATCGACTTGGCCCTCAATGAAGTCAAGTCAGAGTCGAGTTCAAAATTCTTGTCTCTGGCCCAAAACGATGTCTGCAAGTTGTAAAGTTTCTATTGCCTCTGATGGCTTTGGTTGGCCATAAAAAGGCGATTGCTAAGCAGACGGATGAAATAAGATGATATATCGATGGACTTTGGGTATTGGCTGGGGCATTGCTATTGCTATTGGAATTGGCCAGGCCGGAACGGTTGATTGCCCCCCGTGGCTAAGCCCACGCCAATTACTTGGCCAGATGTCTCGCCGCGCCGCGTCTTGTCTTGTCTGACCAGCATAGCCTTAAATTTGCCTGTGTAGCCCCGGCCTTGACCTCCAGCCACCTTTGAACTGTAAACTGGGCGTTGCCTTGGCCATCAAAGCGGGGATTCGCACTTGCCAGGAGAATGTTTGCTCACCTGACTGGCTTGGAATGCCATTTTTTACGGCGCAGACTGCTTAACGACCAAGGAGCTCCGAAAAAATGTGACACACTCCTGGCTGGTAAGATGGCTATGTGTGATTGAACTTTTCAGTCCGAAATTTTGACAGGTAAATTTAATCATACTAAGCATTCTTTTTTAAAAAAAAAAGGTGGTAGCAGAATAGGTAGTAAATTTTAATTTTCTTGAGGACAGCCTTAAACTTAAGCCTCACTTAGGCCTTCTAAACTCACAAGAATTAAGGGGGGACATCTGAGTAACTGGGAAAAAAAAAGCCGTTTTTCTGGAATTTTTTTTGGCCAAATGAAAAAGCCAATCGAAAAAAGTTAAAGTAGGTTTGATAATGTTAT
>JAEIII010017632.1:0-22409 GCA_018905755.1 Drosophila ohnishii | reverse complement strand
ATGTTTCTTCCGTATATTATTGAATTTAACTGATTTTTTAAATTTAGGGGGAAAACTGGATTTTTAGGGGGAAATTTCAACTTTTTGAGATTTTTTAGGGGGAGAGCCAATTGTCATCTGGCAACACTGAAACAAGCTAAACTGGCAACACTGATTGACAACACTGAGCAAGAGGAACGGACGTCGCGTTTTAAAAAAATCAAAACCATCAAACGAGTCGGACGCGAAATTAAAGCGACTAGCGAGAAAGTGTAAGTGGCTAGTGCTCCAACTGTGATGCACTGCAATTTGTTGCAACAATGCTCGGATGTCCCAGTGCCGTTATATAATGCGGGGAGTGCATAGAGCGCCGCCTAAAAGAAGCAAAAACAAAGGAACGGACCAACGCGTGTGTTCTGTTTTTCAGAGCTGAATTCTCTCTTTTTTTCTTTTTCGTCGCCGCCGCCGCCGCCGTGAATCGAATATATGTATATATGGATCCGATCCGCGTGTCTGGAATATATTAATAAATACTCACAGTGAAGCCTCGTGTGTGCGTGTCCGCGGGGGTGTCCGAGTGTGCCTGCCAGGGTGTATTGTGTGCCAGTGTGTGTGTTTGTGTGATTGTGCTGCAGCATTTTATTTATCTTGTCATATCTTTCGGCAAAAGGCGAGAAAAGCGAATGGATGAATCATTTTTATAGCGCCAGGATTCTACTCTACACTCACTTCACGCGTCACGATTCGCCTATTTGTGCATTTAACCGAAATAACGGAAAATCATCTGTGTACTGCAGCCGCCCGCCTGCACTTTCCATGTGTTCTCTTCGTGGTGTGTTTGTTTTATTGATTCCAATACCGACTCCGATTTCCAGTCTCCCCACCCCACTCCCCACATTTCTCCCCCTTGGACATCGACATCTGTATTCGCGCAACTTCGTTTCCGATTTGGTGTAAACAATAAACGGCAACCGGTTTTCGCGTGCAATTTTATCTTTCTAATATTGCCTTTCCCCTCTCATTCATCTTGTTTCTTTCTTTCGATTTTAATCGTTTCCAAATTGAAATCTTAAAAAACCGCTGACGAACGTAAAACCATAACCACATAAATCAAGCAGTTCCTGTTGAATCTGTAAATTATCAAGGTGAGTCTAAGCCGATGATCGATAATAGTGTGTTTCTTATTTCTAAAAGTATTTGCATGATCAGAGCGATTTTATGTAATCTTATTTGATTTTTATGTAAATAATCTCACACCAAGCTGTGTTATAATTAATAGAGTTTCTTTTATTCATTTGAATACGAGAACGATTGGTTAAAAGAAACCAGTTATTCAGAATTTTGCACTGCTTCGGCTAGACGATGTGAAATAAGATTATAAATAAAAATAGATAGATTAAAAATTATTTATAAATCAATATAACAAAAATAAATATAGCAGGTATATCGCCGGGCTCAAGCACTACACAGTAAAAATAACTTTATTATTTATGATTGACGGATACATAAAATTGGTTTTTGTTAAACTCGAAACCCTGTAACAAAACCCAATCACCTTTTGAAATGAAATTGATTGTAAATATTTGTGAATGTGCCATATGTATGTACATATGTATTTATATTTGTTAGTTTTGAAAAAATAAATAATAAACAATTATGGAAGCTAACGCCGAAATCTGTATACCTTTCCAGTTTGCAACTGAATCAGGGGACCAAATTTAAATCTATCTTAACTAAGCAAGAAAGACATTAATCTCAAATCAGAAAACAGTTCTGTGCTTGTTTTATTATGTTAACAAATCTGCATACTAAAATATTTAAAATAGTACATTTTATTAACCCCTTATTGTTAATGCTGATCGAGAATAAATTACTAATATTATAATGATATAATGAAATTATAATAATCAAGGGTATAAAAAAGGAAATACCTTAAAGATGTTAGGCAATGATACAAATTTAGATTTGAACTTTAACATACCCTTAACCACCTTTAAATCTAAGTTTATCTTTCTAGTAAACTTTGAAGTTGTCTAAGCCCAAAACTGCTTAGCTCAGAGTCAGGCTTTTAACGCTGCTCTTAGCCTTCGCACTAATGTGACTGGAGAATAAGAATAAATGTTTGCCCTTAAGAAGCCCTCAAACAAAATACAAAAAAAAAAAAGGAAAAAAAAAAAACAAAGAATGGAAAAAACTAGACCATAAACATAAATGCATTTCACAGCTGCCATTAGTGCACAGCTTTTCACAATCGCATCGCCCAGAAAAACAAGAGCAAAAACCAAGTGCGACAAAATGGAAATCCAGGGCAGGCGCAAAAAAGAAAATGAGACAGTAGCGGAAAAAGCCAAAGCCCAAGACGAATGCGCGCGGAAAATGGATGGAAGACAAAACACAAAGTTATTAGTTGAGGTGGGAAAAAAAGCGGAGCTGATAGCAGGGGGATATGCGAAGTCAAGTGTGGAAAATCGCTGGCTGGGAAAAGCGTGACAAAGTCAAAAGCAGGGAGAAACTGGAGCACTGCTACAAGTCTGTGCGATATGACATCATTGCAGGGGGCGTGGCAGCAGCACGACAATGACAAGCGTTGAAGTTTGCCAAAACAAAAAAAAGAGATCCAAACCAGAAAGTGGGTAGGGAAACGTTATGTCGAGCCAGCGAAAAGCGGTCGCAAAGATTTGATGCACCAGCCTTGACATTATTTCAAAGAAATGCAACAAATTACATGAAATTACCGAAAAGCGAAGGGCGCAAATTTTGATTTTTATTTTTGAGTAAAATATCATATATCTAAGACCAGACAAGAGATGTCCTCTTGTAGAATTATGAACCCATCTTCAGAAGAATCTCAAGAAAGAAATTATCAAGAGAGTCGCAATCACGAACATCCTCTGATAACAATAATCGCTGGAATAATCGCCATTCGTTGAACCCCGTCCAGTATATTGGAGCATTGACTCCAGATCTCATTTTGCTGCCGAGGCAATTTTCTTTACACCAATCACGGCGGCTACCACCGAGACGATGGCTGGCGTCGTCAAGTCATGACATTGCACTGGCAAAGGCCGATGAACAATGGAACAGCACTCTTTGGTTTTCAGTAGAAACACTTTGCCCCTGACTGCATAAATAATTTTGGTCTGATCGCTTGGCCGAAAAGTATTTTAAGTCGAAGATAAGATAATTGTTATTCCGTTGTTATATTTTAAAAACAAAGTTTGCTTTTTTTTTTTAGCTCGCATGGTATTTTAAGCTCTATAACCCAAAGAAACCTCTAATTTGGGCTCTAATTGAGGCCTCGTTTTAGGGGGCACGTGTAAAGTGTGACATTTGTTATGAAGCCTTTTTTGTTGGAGGCTCGTGTGAAATATTTTCATTAGCAATTTTGCTGTTGGCCACATTTATGGGATGTTGGCTCTCGAGAGACGTTAATGGTGTTTGTCTAGCTGGCAATAGAAATGGTCATTAGCATATGTTGGTGGTGTGTAAATGTAACTTGTTTTTTTTGTATCAAAGTGCTATATTAATTATGTTAGTCTTTTGGTCTTAACTATATGGGGGATTTTAAATTATTTTCTAAACGAAATCCATGTTTAATAACTATATAAAAACCTTGACAAAGCTATCCTTTGTCATCCTTAAACCACTCCCATTTTTATTAAACCCCAAGCGCAGCCATTAAGCCAATTGCAGTTGACCTTTCTGGGTGGTGTGAATGCCATAAAGTGCATTTTTATGACCGCAATGGGCTAACAGTTTGCAAGAGGAAGAAGACCCTTTTGTAATCATTTGTGAAGCACTTGAAAATCCATTAACATTTCTCCTTCTGGACATGAAATTCGAGGAGCTCTATTCTACCCTCCAAAAACATCACTCTCTCTCCCCTAATAACCCATATATGTACATAGGGGAAATTGATATGGCGCAGTTTGTTGTGACACTGATAAAATATGAGCCAAATTAGATAAAGTTGCGGCCAAGGACAAGCGTGTCTTTTACACTTACTTTTACACTTTTTCCCTCTATTTTTAGTTAGTGACGCTTATCGGCTTTCAAAGTCGAAGAGAGCGCGTAAAATTGTTTATCTTTTATGAGGCCGGAGTTCAGCATTTTCATATGATTTCTTTCTTTTTTTCGCATTTGCAGCTTTTTGTGTATTTCTTCTCTTTTTTTTTTGGGTTGTTTGTTGGCCTTTCACGTGATAGGCTTTTGTTGTTTTGTGTCTTTTGCTTCATTATTAATCGCATTTTTGTCGCCACTTTAATAACACATGCCGCACAGTCGGGGAAATGGGAAATTGGGTGTTGGGAGATTGGGAGTTTGGGGCGTCAATTAGCTGTCGTCTGGGCCAGGCGCTTTCACAATTTATCAAAAATACATCATCAGAGTGTCCATTGCGTTGCTTAGTGTCCGTTTTCCATTTCACGCTTTTTGTTGTCTGCACTTTTTTTCGCCGCGAGTCTCCGGGGAGGAGTTTTATTATTAATTAAAACCTGACAGACATCATCATCATCATCGTGACCATGATCCAAGTGGGTAAGCTCCTTTGTTTTGACGTGCTGTGGGGTTCGTTAGCTTTGTGTTTTTCCCCCCAGCCTTGTGCTGTGCATTTTCCCCGTTGCAAAAGTTCGCTGCTCGGCTGAATAAGAATTTGCAATTTGTAGCTCTGAGCTGTTAGTTGAGACAACTGTAACATGCTACCTTTGTTACGCCTACATATGTGGATTTTAGCCCGGTCCAGCTTGGTAGTCCAGTTTTTTAGTCAGTCAGGCATCAACTTTTGCTCATTTAGCCAGTTGGTTTATTCACTCAGCCAACGGGTGAGTGGCTTCATTCATCCATCCATTCATCCATCCATCCATATATCTATCGTTTAATCAGACCCTTTAAAAGCCGGTTTGCTGGCTCTTAATATGATTAAGTTTTTATGCTTCGACAGCTTCTAGCACGGCTCACTCACCTCCTCGGCTTGTTTATATTTCAATTTCCAGGGGGTTGCCCTATATTTCCCAGTCGAAGTTTTCAAGTTCTACCTTGTGATGGATAAAAGCAGGGGATTATCCCCTGGTAATAGAACTCCATGGAGTAGGAATAAGGTCACGATTCCTTGAATTTCTTGTCCTAATCCGAGAGTAATATTGTATGATGTCATGTCGAACGAAAAAAAGAAGCTTATTAATCTAGTAACAACTTTTTCATCTGGTTTTACAAGTTGGCTTTCCCATATGCATATTTTATTTGTGCATGTTTTTGTGCAAAGATATTGATTTTTTGAGTTTTTGTCTAACCGCAATGAAGGTGACAGAAATATAAAAAGTATTCTATAATTATCAATTACCAGGGTAATCGGGTCTAAACAAATATGAATAAAAAACAGCATAAACTGCTTCAAATGTAAGTGAAGTTCATGGCTTCTTTGCAAGCCTTTTATTGACTAAACACTTTTCGCGATTTATTGATTTGAATCTCCATGCAAACACCCCATGCAATTTCTCAATTTCTCAATTGAAATCATCCAAACAAATTGCATTTGCATGCCATTTTACTCGGAGTCAAAGCGAAGGCCAATTAATGGCAGTGAACAGAAGCAGCGTTCAATGCGAATATTCAAAGTGCTGACAGGCGACAATGTTTGATCGGTTCGTGAGTGAGTGAGGGGCGGAATTTTGCCATTATATATAAACAGATCTAAATCTAAATTGAGCTCATGTCATTGGCACTTCAAATCTGAAATTCAACAGTCGCCGGATGTGTGCCCACGACGAGAACAATAGCAGAAATGTTCTAGGAAACCCTCTTTCAAGGGTGGCCGACAAATTTTGTTTACAAATACATACATTTGTTTCCATCTATATCGAGTATGTGCACTTTTTAAGAAGTATTATATCGCTGGTAGTTTAGTCTTAGCCACATGATTCACTTTCCTTAATTATACACAACCGTCAGAGATCAGAAGATGACGTATTTTGGCCGCCAAGCTCAAGATCAACTAATAGAATTAGCCACTTGAAGAAAGTATGGGGTCTTACCAATGGATATTAATTTTGAAAAATGTTTGTTTTAATTATTTCAACATCTCACAATTCATAATCGATGGTTTAATTCTGAAGAGATTTTTTTAGCCTTGTGCTAATCAATAAATTTAATCAATTCTGTTTCTCTTCTGCTTTCAGTGAACCAAAACCAAAAGCCTGCACAAATCATATTTCTCGCCTTCCCATCACCAATGTTTTCGGCCAGCGAATTTGCTTGTTAAGGTGAGTTGTTAAAAAAATATATATAATTATACATATATTAAAGTCAAATGAGTATTAGTGTAGATTGGCGTTTGTCAGTGACTAAGAGTGCCATATTTAATGACTGATAATTGCTCTTGGACAAGAGGAGCCTTCACCATGGCAGTGCGATTTATTTTGCCAGATTAGATAGGTGTTTATCAGGCAGCTAAATATGAATTCTATAGGAATAAGTAAAACAAACGGGTAATAAAACTAATTTAAGGTGAATTTTATCAATGAAAAAAAAGCCTTTCCTTTGAACTTATACAAATGACTGATATTAATCACAGATCAATGGCAATTATTGCCACCTGGACAACGGCCCACCTGCACCCGCATGGCTACTATCAATCTTGACCAGCCTGCTGCTTCTCATGCATTTTTAATTGGCAAACCGACGACACCCAAGGAACAGTTCCCTCTTCTGTTGGCCGAGGGCCAACTTGCAAAGGGCAAAGTTTATTGGGCCAATAATACAATCGAACGACGACGCTGGGAATCGGAGGAAATCGGCATGAATCGAGAGTCAAGAATCGAAATCGAAACGAAATTGAAACCAAGAAACCCATAGGCAAACCAAGAGCGAATGGCAAAAACTATTTTTAATTATCTGGCGGCAGCATTTGGCTTTGACAGTTTTCAGTTTCGATTTCTAGCTTGCAGATTTTCAATTTGTTTGAATTGACGTTTTGCTCCCGGCGCCGCCCACTCGCTCCACGGTTGGTTTGGCCACGAAAATGAAAATCTAAACATATCCCAAAGATAAACAAGAGCCGAAAAAGGGGAAAAACTTTCATCGGTGGAAAATTTTGTGTAACATTTATTCTACTCACACCCAACAAAGCCCCTTCTCCTTTCTCCGTTCGCTTCTGCGGCGGCTGCTAATATTAGCGTGAAGAAAGCTGATTGCACGGGGCATTTGTATTCGGGGCTCTTCAATTGCCATTTCATTTATATTTTTAATTACGCAGAGCGATCTAGAGAGAGTGAGGCACTCGCTCGCTCTTTATTCGGACTATTTTATTTGCCATTAAATTTACCATTTGTCACAAAGAAAAAAACAACAAAGAACTATTTTCGTGTTTTTATGCGCCCTCATCCACCTCTCACATATTATATTGTAGTTAAATTTTAATTTTAGTTGCTGCTGCCGGGCATCGTAATTAGCTTTGCGGTGGGTTTATTGAACTACAAGTTCAACTCCCACCCAACACACAATAACACACACAGCAGAAACTAACAAAAAAACACAGCACAACGCACACATTAGACATGTTTATGCGTTTCGGGCTATTTACGGCCAAGGGTCCCGGCCACAAAAAATATTGATGTTTTTATAGACATGCCCAGTTCAATGCCATGGGGCCTGCTGGAAATTCTACGGCTCAGCTACATACTATACTCAGTAGCCGTTAGCCCTACTCCGGGAACTGGTTTGCTGATCTAATAACTCCCACAAGCCAGCGATTATTTCGATTAATGTGCGGCCTTTGCCACAATTTTAAATCAATTTTGGGCTACAAATTGTTATGATTAAGAACATGTGTATGTGGTTTGTATTTTAGATAGGGTGAATGATTTTCTAGGCACTTGAAAATGCTTCTTGATGATGGGATTTACGTTCCTTAATATATCTTATAAATATAAAATATTATGATTAAAAGTCTATGGTTTATACAGATAGGTTTTACATTTAATAATGTTTTTATATATATTTCAAGTACCTATTCGGATATTTCTTCTATCCTATAGAATTCCTTGTAAAATTTCCTTTTTTGGTATGAATTTCTATTCTGTATTTCCCAGTAATTAAAAGTCCTAAGCAATGTTTAAACAATTCTATTATCACCTGCTGAAATAATAAGAAAAACAAAAGCAAAACAAACTCGATTCAGCGATTCAGCAATTCAGCAAATACCATTTCCTTATCAAACAACATGTGTAGTTTAATTTAATGATCGGCGCCAAATACAAACGTACTCTGCCGCTCGTCTGGGGGTTCCTCTTCCATAAAAGGCAACTCTCATTAGTCGCCTATTGAAATCGAGCTGGGCACTGATAACGATTGCGATTGTGATTGGAAGCCGACCTGCGGAAGGTGTTGATGCGATAAGCACGTTTGCAATCGGGGCGGTGAAACCTTGACCAACTAAATTGGGGCTAATGAATCAGCTGATTGATCACGACTCCGATCCGATCCATATAAGGCACTCGAAGTCGATTTCGAAAGGCATTTCCTTTGCCTTTGCCGCTTCGGTTTTCCAATCGGCAAACGCAAATCCAATTATCAATCGGATCAATTGGAAAGTCGAGGCAAGGCAACCGCAGCAGTCCAATAAACGGGGCGTGTCAATGCAATTAAGGATGGGCGGAAGGGCGGAGCGATTTGGGTGCCGTTGAAGGAAAGTAAAGCCTGGAGCCAAGTGCACCGAACAAAAAATTTGATGATCGATTGGTTAGACATAGTTGGCTATCAATTAAGAACTTGATCTTAGCGTAAGTAATGCAAATATAACACAAGGGTGTCCTAGAAATTGTAGGTATTTTAGAAGGTTTTAGATTTACTATAATTTTATATTTAAAGTTTAAGAAAATAATTAAGATGATTTTATGATTCAAAAAAGATTTTTAAAGAAGACTTTAGACGTTAAATTAAGTTGCAATATGTTTAAAGTCGCATTGAAATTTATACTTTATAAACAAACTACAAAGTTTAAACTTATTAAATGGAAAATTCTTATATTTTTGATTTTCTGGCTGAGATCTTGGATTTTGGAATGGAATGGAAATTTTCTTCAGTTACTTTCAGATCGAAAGCTGCATTATTTTTCGAGGTGTGGATAGTTCCCTAGAGAGCTGTTCTTATAGGAGCCATCTTTTGGATGCTTCGCTTGGCAAACAAGTTTCTCCCTCTCTCTTTCTCTGGGAGAATCCCCATCTCTTTCTCCGCTTCTGGTTGCGCATGAATCATTTTTTGTTTTTGTGCCACTCTGCTTTGCTCGGCGCTTTGTTGTTTTGTGTGTGTTTTTCCCCCTTTTTTTTCGAAAGGTAACTAAACTATGTACACACTCCAATGTACAGTTAAAGGGCATCGCTGGAGGGGGCTGGGGGGAGGGAGAAATTGAGTTTATGACGTTTGCACTTAACCCCCAGTGGAAAACATGGCACAGTTATCATTCGTTAGCTTTCTGCCCAGCAGCGGAAGTTTGTCGGTCGAGCGTGAATCGATCCACGTTACCCGCTCGGCACTCGTTACTAATTCATTCATTGTGCGAGTCCGTCAGTCTGTCAGTCACTTCTGTCCAGTCAGTTAGTCAGTGAGTCAATGGATTTCGATTTGGGCTTTTAAGCTTGGTTTTTACTACATGTTGTTTGCTGCTTGAATGCATTGCCAGCGGATATTACCAATGCAACTGAAAGAACTTCACCTCTTCCGCCCCCTTGTAGCACCACCCCAAAACTCTATTATTCATTCACAGCCTTATAGTCGGAGAATCTAGTGGGAATGTTGCATCAAAATTAAGTCAAGCTTGAGAAATAGTAACTTGAATCAAAGTATACTAATATTTTCAAGCTTGTAGAAGCTGAAATATTATTTTTTGAGTCTGAAATATACGTGAAACAAGCTAAAATTTTGATTGGTATTATTTTACTTGTGTGATTGCAACGAAAATAAGTTCATCAGTAATAATAACAATTACATTCCGTGTAATTTGGACTCGTAATTGAATTGCTCCGATTTCGAGTTAACAAATTTGTCATAAGGTAACCTTCCTATTGATAGACTTTCTTATAACATTACAAGTGAAACAAATAGATTATTTAATAAATAAAGAATACTCCTATTAATTCCCTTTTTTAAACACATTTATTGTTCTACTTTAACTTCTTTCTTCTTAAAATATAAATAACCATGTAGGTAAAATTGATTAAAATCCTTGAACGTTCTCATTTACTTTAATTTACTTCACTTTTAATCATTTGCCCAAGTGGCTTTGTATAAAGTTCAGCCTACTGAATGGGGAATGAAAATGAAAAATTGGAAAAACCGTCACTGGTTCATGGTCAACTCGTGCGCCTAATGACAGCCAACGATTTTCAGGCGGCATAATTACGCCAACTATTTCAGCAGTAGTTGCAGGAGTAGTAGCAGCAGCAGCAGCAGTAACTGCACTGCAAACAATTGTTTAATTTACATTGTGCAGAGTCATGGAATCTGGTCAATGAAAATCCCACTGAAAAGCACAAACAAAGAGAGCGAAAAAAAAACGAAATTGCCCAGAGCACGCCAACACACACTCACATGTTGGACAAGAAGTCTACTCACGCGATGGTTAATCTCGTAGGGAATACTATATAATACATATTTGCCACGCCCACGCCCGAACAAGGCTTATAATGGCCACATTTGTTGACCACAAAGTAGCGGAGGTATAAGCCCGAACAGCTCATGGACCATGAATAAGTGGGCAGGTGTCTTGGCGCTCAGAGTCGCAGTGTGTGTGTGGGTTGCTCGTAAGCGCCAAAAGTTAAACATTATTAACAGTTTATTAAAAACAACTCAGGTGGCCAAGGTAAACACAAAGCGAAGAGATCAAGCTAAGCCGAAGCACGTGCTTGCTGCAACAAAAGTAGGCCACAAGTTACCACAAAAAGCACAAGAAAAATATAAAATTTTAATGAACAAATAATGTAATATATAAATAAACTTTTTCATTTCCTTTTAAAGTAAAAAATCCTGCTTTTGTGTACCATGTGTCGTATGAGTAATGTCAAGGAAGTTCTAGATTTTAATACATAGTTTGTTGCAGCATTTTAACTTCTAGACTACTTTCCCCTACCTCTTACTCTTGCAACATTGTGCAACGTGTCGCATGAGTAATGCCAGGCATTTAGAAAGCGAAACTTTGCCACTGCAAAGAGCAGCATTCCTGAGCAAATTGCTAAATGCTAAGTGAGAGCAGCAGCAGCAGCATCCATCTAACAAGATTCTTACGCCACATTCGCGACGGGAGAATCTATCGTTTTCGATTTCAGGCAAAACTTGTTGCTTGCCTCTTAAATAAATTACGCAATTTAATTTTAAGGCTATTCAATATAAATGAAAATATTTTCATGGCGGCCAATTTGATAAGTGGAAAAACGCTCATCAATCTGTCAGTCGACGATCGCTCTATCACTCTGGCAAGGCACTGAAGTTTCCTCAATATTTCATCTAACCAAAGTTCACTGACTTTGGGTTGTCCATAACAAAAAATAGAGAGAAGAATGTTTGACCCAAAAAAAAGAAACTCGGAAAATGTGCGTTGATGCGCAGTGGAAGTGACGGGAACTGTCAACGGAATGTATATACATTCATACAGTATATATAAAATACATATATGTCCGTATTGTAGTAACAATAACCGCACTAAACATAATGCTCATGATAGCCATAATGATGACGGAGATTATGATGCTGCTGATTAGACCAACGAACCGACTGGCCACTAAATGAAATGAAACTTTATCGGATTAAATTTATGACAATTTTATGGCCAGTGGTCGAGTGGTGGTCGGGGTTGATTAAATAAGTAACATTACACGGAGAAAAAGAAAACGAAGTTGAAAATTAAATCCATAAAGTTTTTAAAGATATTTAAAGAAGATTTTACAAAGATATGATCAGTCATACGATTGAGAAATTTAAAGCTCTCTTGTTAATTGTATTTTAAAAATTATTTTAGGTTTTTTTTTTATATTTTAGATATTTTAAATCTTCTTTTTTACAATTAGTCGTTTAACTTGACAGCAAAGAAGGGTATTTAAGAATTAGGATACAAATTAATAACACACATTAAAGGCATGGCGCGTTTGTTATTATGACATTGCGCTTGTAATTCCCAAGTACGAGTTCAGCGACGAACTGATATATAACCCAGCAAAGTGTTGAGGTTGCAAAATCACCAAAATTTGATCAGTTATGGTTGGTATATACATAATCATCTAAAAAGGAGTTAAGAAAGTATCAAAGATTTTTTTTTAGTGTAGGACAATCAAAATTCCTTTTGCTTCTACAACTGCTGATACAGTTTTTTCTGCTGGCTTCGTTTGGGCAACTTCCTTGAAGTTTATGGCGTGTTGCATGCCTCGAGCTGCATGAGGCATGAAAGAAGTGTGGAGCCGCTGGGGAGGCACTGTTCGATTCATGCCCCACATTATGTGGCTCGGCCCGATCTCCGCCAGACCTCGCTGCGTTTTTCATTTCTCCTCTAGAGCTGCTTGACAGCCCGTCCCGCTGTCCATCCCCGTGTCCATCCGTCCGTCCGTCTGACTGACTGCCGCTCTGCCTGCCTGCCTGTCTGTCGTGTGCTCACTCAATTAGCGTTCAGAGGACCGAAACAGCCACAGAAACTAAAGCAGCAACGCAGCAGCAGCACCAGCAGCGGCGGCAACAGTTGCAGCGGGCCGAGGATTGTGCAAATATTTGCGCGTTAAAACAAAACTGCAAATGAAATTGTCTAACAACCAGGCCTCAAATATGTGCGAGCGAGCAGATCGCCGCTGGGTGGCTTCTGCTACTATTGTTGCAATGAAAATGCCAGCGGACAAAGAAATCGAATCGAAATAGTTGCAAATAATAGAAACAGCGAAATAAATGCCTAAATATAAATAAAATTGAATGTAAAAATAGTTGCAGTTGCACTTTAAATTTGATTGCTTTGCTTGGTTGAGCTTTGCTTTCGATTGGAAACAAAAATTAGTTTGCATTTCAACAGCTCATCTTTGTAAAATGCCGATTGCTCATACGCCGCGGTGTACACGGGGGTAAATAATCACCTAATCACTTGGCAAATTAGCCATTAAATGGCACACATTAATTGCTACTTTGCGAATTCTGTTGTTGTCATCGCAGTAGAACAACTTCCAACAATTATTTATATGAATTCACAATATTACTCATACGCCGGGTGTGCTACTGGGATTTAAAGAATAATTCCAAGGCAAACAGGGCAATAATAAAGTGACTAGATAAGCAGAGTCTTGCCCTCAATTCTAGAATTGTTTATAGTATAGAAATACACTTGTTATATTACAAATTGTATATAGTAAAGCAAGAAAGACTTCTTTATTGTGAAAATAATTGTTTAAAAACATATATTTTATGAGCTATTCTTATTTATTTTGTATAGTATAAGCCTAGAAAACGTATCTTCTCTTATTTTAAATGCTTATTCTAGTGTCTTAAGGGGAAAAACTGACAATAAGTAGCACACACACTCTAATTCTCTGGGGAAATGTGGAAAGTGAAATTCAAAGCGACATGTGCGAACTATGTGCCTCATGTTCGAATATTCATGGCATACAAGTGCCAAGTGCTGGGCAAATTAATACCAAAATGCCAGCCTCCGCCCCCGACGCCCGACTAACAAACAAACAAACACGTTTGCCAAACAAATAAATAAACACGCAGCAGCACGAATACGAGAGCAATTTGCAAGGCAATCCCAGCCACTTGACACTTTGTTTGTTTCCATTATCGATAAATGTTTGCCCATTGTTATCGATTCGCCCGATCAGTGCCCCTGTAATCGCCACACATGGCTATATAGCCTCGCTTTTGCTGTATCGGTTGCTTTTCCAATGAAAACGCTGCTTCCCAATTTGGGCACTCACTTTTCCTGTCTCAACATTTTCGCATCCGCCGGCCATATGTGCTGGGAAATTCAGAGTCAGTCGCCAAGGATGTTTTGCATTGCAATGGCAATTCATCAACACCGGCAGATTTGTCATGCGGCAGACGCATAATTAAATACTTTCACCTGTGGCAGCTACACCTGCAAATGCAGATACAATATGCATCGTTTTCGTTTTCATTTTCATTTTCATGGCCAACCCGAAGCTGGCAAAGCCAATGCACTAAAAATAGGCGCATTGCCTTTGCAAGAGACACATTTTTCCTAATAGCCGCACTTCACGCACGCTCAAAGAGACACCAATGTACATGTGTATGTTGTATGCAAGAGTCAGGGACAGGTGACGTCGTGGTGGCCAGGAGTCGCTCGGATTCAGATTTGGTTTCGGACGGGGACGGTGCGTGAAAATTGCAATTATTCACCTCGGGCCTTGGCACTTAATGTCGCCAACTTTCTGCGCGAGTGCTCTAAAAATATCACCCAAAGTGCCCAGCCCCCACTTCGTGTATGCGATCCTGTCATATATGTAACTGAAGGAACATCAAAAAAAGGAGAAAATCTTAAGGAAAAAACTTTAATGATACATATTTTATTTATTTTAAGAAAAGGTGCATGAAATTAAATTGTTTTTTGAACTTTATCCTCTTCAAATTGATGAAAGTTTAAACCCAAAAGAAAAATTTTATTTCGTTTCTGAGAAAGTCTTTAGGAAAAACTTTAATAAAAATGTCTCAGATAAATATTTATTTATTTCAAGAAAAGGTGCATGCAATTTAATTGTTATTTGGATGTTATTCTCTTGAAATTGATAAAAGTTTAGGAGTTATTTGAAAAGCATTTACATCCAGAAGAAAATTTAATTTAGAACCGTTTCTGGTGTATTATGTGAAAACTCTTTCAACTTTTCACATAGAACGTGCTCATTTTTAGAACTTTGTTTGAGGTCAAAAAATACTGTGAAGAAGCCAGCCGCGAAGCTGCATCCTTGAATGGGGTTTATTTAAGAGTAGTGTTTACACTAAAACCCGGCGACCCAGCCGGCGGGCAGCTGTGTGTGCATCGAGTGGGCCCGTATCTTTTGGATGGAAGATACGGCGCTGCAGCGCCTGCAGATACATTTTTTTATTTTCTTGTTATTTTTAAACAGAGTGCACGACCCAAACGCAACGCTGCTTGCTGCGATGTGTGTGTTTATTTGGCTTTGCCTTTGTATTTTCTGTCAGATACTAGAAAACTTTGATGGGCGGCGAAACCGAAAAGCCAATATTGTATTCGACACGGCCCAGCATTTGACACAAAGGCAACAACGACGACAATGAACTCTCAATGAAAGTGCAATTAAGTGCAGGCAATGTTCGCCGCTAATTGCATTTATCGCTTAGATGTTAATTATGCTGCCGAGTCTGAGCTGAGCTTCGGCTGATTATGCAGGAGGAGCGCCGCCGCGAGCCGCCTCGAACTCTGGGGAGGTCAATGATATAACAGATGATTAACTGCCGGCATTGTATTTTGCCTCTCTTGTGTTCGTATCTCTCTGTCTCTCTTCGTGGCTAAAGGTCAGGTCACCCATCTGTCTTGGTTGCTGAGAGCCAGCCATATCTCAGTGTGGTCATCTTTTCAGATACAGTATCTCGCAGTGTGTGTGCTGTATTTGTTTTTAGCGCATAACGTGTCGCAGACTACTCTGTCTTTGAGCTGCTTAAACAACCCTATAAATCTGGGAAAATACATTATTTATCACATTAGATTGCAGTATAGATTTCAATAAATTTCAAGTGTTTTTCTTAGCATATTTGAAGGAATATTTACATATTTTACAATACTTTTACTATGGATAAATAATAAAAGTAGCGACTTTTTAGGGCAAACTAAAATGTATATATCTTTGTTTTTCCCTTAATTATAACTTGAAATAAATTGAGTAGTTAACTAGCTTTAGCTTAAACAAATACTACTTAATAATTTCATTGTGTTTATATTAATATTTATAGTTATTATTTCTATAAGTCATTTGTTTGTTTTGGCAAGAAAAAAATTAAAATCTGAATAAGATTTTGCCTTTCACTTTTTGCTTGGATTATAAAATGCGGGTTTAGTATTTGTCAAGATTCTAAATACATATTTACAAATACAAAAGTAAGAAGTAAAGGCTTTCGTTTATGAAAAGATTGTTTAAAATTCCTATGATCGTTAGCTGAAAGGTTCTCCCCATCACTTTTTGCTTGGATTACATCAACAGCTTTTCATATTTATCAAATGCCTGTCCAAACTAATGAGCAACATCAGCCCGAAAATTTGCATATTTATGTTGAAAATTTTGTTAAAGTATTTTTTTTTTTTTTTTGGGTGCGGCCAAACGAACAACATGTTGTATAGAATTTTTTGGCCGCCAGCAGCACACACACCACACTCACACATTTTTATTTATTAGGCCAAAATTCGCTATGCCATTAAAGAGCTTCGAGTTATGGGCCAACAGGGAGAGCAATGTATTCAATAGGGGAAAAGTCGGAAAAGTCGGAGTCGCAACTAGTGAAAGCGCAGACTTGCAGCCAGTAAGAGCAACTTGGCCAGTTTTCCTTAAGGCTCAAAAGACTTTGGGGCCAAAAGCAGCCTGCAATCATATTTCACCTTAGCTTGGCTCTGAGTTTGCTGCACTTGTCGTGGTTGTTATTGTTGTTGTTGTTGTCGCTGTGGTGGCTATAAAAATAACTGAACACTTGCCATTGCACACTTGGCCAAGTTTGGCAACTTTTGACGGCTGCTGCGGCAACCAGCGAAGCAAACCAGCTAACAACAAAACGAGTTGTGATGTGGCCGTTGTTATTGTTTGCCTGCTAGTATTTCTAACTATTTTTTTTTTTCAGTTGTTGTTGTTTTTGTTTTTGTATCTCTGCAAGTCTATCCCCATTGGCAACATTTAATTTCATTCATTGCAGGCAGCGGCAAAACGGCAGCCGCCGAAACTTTGCAAACCTTTTGTTGCTGCTGCTGGTTGATATCCTTGAATGAGCGGGGAGCTTTAACTGTGACGTGGAGGTTGGCCTGAGAATATTTATATTTTTTATAATGTATTAAATGTATTTAAAATGTATTTAATACACATTTAATTACATTTATTAGAAATTAAAAACAAAGCTTATAATTTCTATTAAATTAAATGTAAAGGATACAATAATAGCCTAGATATTCTTATAAATAATCAATGGAAAAATAAGAAACTTTAAATGGAAAGAAGATCTAATACATAACTCTTTTGTAAAAGAATTCAAAAATCTTAAAATCAACTTGAAACAAATTATTTATTTTCACAAAAACTTGTTGCATTGCATACCTTTTCTCTTCACAGTTGAGTTATTATTTGATTTCAGTCTAAAAATCTACATGTTTTTTAGCTACACCCACAAACATAAAATGTATCTTAAGCCTTAAATATAGTTTCTCCACTTAAACTATTAGTAGATTTCTTATTTTCCAGCTATATTTCTCTTTTTATAGGGCACTCCCAAGTTCACCAACTCGAAAATTCAATTTTCTGCAATTTTACGATTGTGCGGTTAGCCACGTGATTTTGTCTTTGGGTTTTCTTTTTGGCTTATTTCGTTTTGGTGTTGTCTCCGGCTTGTTTGGTTGTTGTTTTTTTTTTGGCTGGAGGTTTTCAGCATTTTCCGCTGGGGACTCAAGTCTCTGGAAGTGTTTTATTCATCGTCATTCGCCAGAGCGTCATCGTCGTCGTCTTCCAGCTCCGAGTTTAATGCCATTTTCGTGCCTGGGCTGTTGCTTTGAATAAATGCCCGGTCGTACGTAGTTTTGGCCATTTGCTGCAGTTTTAACTGTTTCAGAAAGAGAGAGAGGGTCTGCTCGGGACGGACAGACAGGTAAAAAGGATGTGGTAATTGCCAGGCGGTAGCCGACGTTACCTAAGCAGGTGTTTACGTCTACGATTTTGTTTGTTTACCTTGTCTGCCATTGCAATTGAACATGCAATAAATAGTTCTTGCAATCTGTCGTTTCCAATCTGCCTTCGATGGAGGCCTTGCCCATATTTTCGCATTTAATTTGCGCACAAATTGGGCTTGAATTGAGCTCACTGCATTTTTGAGGCATTAATGTAAACAAAGATCTGGGTTGTTTAAAAACTTTAAGTCTAGTATTACTCTTTTTTTACAGGGAAATAAAATGTGGTCTTTATTTTGGAATCAAAATATATATAATTTTTTGTAAGCCGGAAAATTAATAGGTACATTTTCTTTTATTCAAAATTTTGATTAGCTCAGAGGCAAGAGTATTTTACTGTTCGTCTTACTTTTCCTCCAAAATTTGTTGTTGTTTCTTTTTTTGCCAATTCCTTTTGTTTTTATGGAACCCACGCGACTCGCTGAGAGCCAGAAAAATCCATCATAAGCCCAGAGACATTTATAAATTGGCTTTCAGTTGTTGTTGCTGCCTTCTGTCAGAGCTATTCACGCCGTCCCACATGATTATAATGAAGGCCCCCACCGATATCTTTAATTGGCCTCAACATTGAAATGTCACACGAGTTGGTAGCATAGTAATTAAATAGACAATAAATTAAGCACTCTTAAATTTGAATTCGACCCGGCTAACCATATCACATTTCCCTTTTTTGCTTTCAGGTTAATGCTGCATATATGACAGGCCCACACGACATCGACAGCGACTGAGACAAGTAAGTGTACAATTAAACCCCGCAAAATAGAATATTTATGCAAATTTCTACATACACAATTTTTGTTGTATTAAATTTTGTTTTTGCAAAAGGAAAACTTTGTCCGGACCTGACCCCAATTCCAGTTGTAGTAGTGCAAGTAGAGCAGAATGGAGTAAATCCCCACGCCCATTTCAGTTGTGTTTAGTTCCTGTGCAGGCGGCATATATGTATTCTCTTTTATTTTTAATTTATTTTAATGTGGGCTGCACTGGATGGAAAGCCAGTCCCATGGCGGAAGAGGAAAAGGAGGCGTGAATACCCTTCACTTGGGGGATACTGAATACAGGCTGGGAAAATTATGTCAACGGGATGTGCGTTTCGAAAAGGATTATCCCGCAAGGAAGCTGCTGGAAAATTGAATCGCTCCTGCTCCTTTTTACTGATGATGTCATTTTCGAAGCCATAAAATTGATTTTGCATTAAAATTCGTTTAGCAAGAAATTTTGCTTGCGCAAGAAAGTGAGCTCGAGGCGGGGAGTCAGCACTTTGAATCAATTAATTCGCTATTTCTGTGTGTACCAGTCGAAGGCGCCTCGCAGATCCTCTGCTCTTGCTCTCTCTGCGAAAATGTTTGGCTCTTGGCCCGCAGCATCGTTTGCTGACCCAATTTCGATTGGCTAAGAATAGCGAAAAATATTTAAACGCACATACGTCGTGTCCGTTCGAATCTCTCTTCTGCCTCGGATTACACTTATATTTAATTCTTCACCGAGTGACAGAACGAGAGGTCTTCAAATTTGATGTATCTACGAGATTGCGAAAGAGATGTGGTATTGCCAGGAGGGTGCCTCAATATTTTCAATACTCAATTACCATAACTTGTGGCGCTGTCAACGCTTCGCCTATAGTCCACTAATTAAACCTAATTTATTTATTCACGTCTGTTGGTGGCAAATAAACTACACAAACGAATTTATAACAATGCCCAAAGTCTTAAGTTTGGCTGCCAACCAAAAGTTGCCCGCTAAGATTTATTCTATCAAATCTATTTTAATTGTTTTCCTCTTGTCATCTTGCTGTAATTGTAATTGTGAAACCCGGCCAAGCAAGTGGCAGGAAAGGCGCCAGGGGCGTGTCTACTAATTGTCCCACTTGGTGCAAATAATTATATATTTTTTTGTTACCCTGCCAGCAGTGCAGTGAGTGCCCCTAATCCCCGCACAGATTCGTCGATGGCGCTTCCGCATATTTGTTTGCGTGTTGTCTCTGCTTGGTGTTCATAAATCAATTTGTTGCAATTCAAACAATTTTTTTTGTTACTTAACGTTGTCTGTCGATCAATTGGCATCGAAACCAAAATAAGAAGACAACGGGGTGCAAATCAATCTCGCCTTCTTCTATTTGCATAGTTGGCAAGAGGTGCTAGAACCTGATTTTAAATTGAGATGTTTATTAGTGGAAAATATTCAGTCATTCGGTTTCGTCAAGTTCCGAACCCTCTTCACGTTCCGCTGACATATTTCTATCGACAAATGTCACATGAGAATCGAACGAATAAAATACGAAACAAATATTTAAATTACGTGACTTTCATATACAAGCATAGAGTGGTTTCTTTCTTAGAAAGTGCCCAAAGGGCCTTCTTATCGACGTGTTTCTTAAGACTCTAGACACACACCCCAAACCGCTTCCCTTGTTTCTAGATAAAGACACTTGTTCGATGCGTTCCGCTTGTAGATACAATATCTATAAATCTATAATTAGAGTTACTTGTGTGTATCAACAGTTTGTGACAAGGTTCCCACGTTGTTCTCTGTTGATTCCGTTGCTGGGGGTGGCTGGGTGACTCTGGGTGGTTCCTGGCCTTTGTCCATTGTATCTTTGTCATCCGTCTTTGTAGACTGCCTTCATATAATTCCCTTAAAAGTGATCCCGATCAGTGGCATCAGCTTCATTAACAATCCAGTGGCTCCTCAACGCGCATCGCTTTGCTCCAAAAAATTGCCTAACAACTTAAACAAATAAATAAACGCAAAATAATCTGTGATATAATCGAAAAAGTGAACAAACGAGCAAATTGCTTCAGGTGAGGCGAGCAAAACCTTAGTGACAAAAGTGAAAGAGTGAAGATTGGAAAGAAATAACAAAATAACAAAATTTTCAAACAGCGTTAATTATTTTGTTTATGAATGAGACTACATTTTCTGGCTATTGGCCAAGTTTTCTAGAAAGAGAGAAATTGTAGAAATTTCAACTGAAATGGTTCATTTGTTCTCAAGAACCTTGATCTTGTCCGGCAGCCATGTGCACTTTATAAACCGTAAAGTCGTCTTCCGTTTACGTTTTCGTTTCTGAATTTATGAGTAATTGAGCTATATAAATCGTGGGATATTTTCGGGCCACCCTCTAATAGAAGAAAGCCTACACAAAGATGAGTCACTCCTGAACGCCGGGTGGAAAATGAGGAATGCTTTTAATCCACCCTCGCCGGCTGTTGACATACCCTACCCCTGTTCTTTCTCCCTTTTCGTGGGTTAATTTTAATTTCCCTTCCTGCCCCAACAAACTTCTCGTTGCGGAGGAGATAAAGCAGGCGGCAGTCGAAAATCGATAAGCGCTAAACTTTTCATTTCCATGGACTTTAATTTTTGTGTGTTTCATCTTTCTCCCTTGTGGCACTGCCCTTTCCTCGCACAGTGACATAACGAAGTGGTGTGTGGCCAGTGTGACCCACAAGGCTTTTGTTTAACCCGCACAAACAGAGAGGCCGGGAGCTGCACTGGTAAAAATCTAAAGTGGGCTACAAATTACGTATAATTATTTGTTATATGAGCATTCTTGCTAAACCGGTTCAATTTAATCACAACAAGTCAAGTCTCGTCTATGAAGTAAGAAAACAATATGTTAGCTTCAATTCAATCACAAATTCTCATCAGTATATCTTCCCCTACAAACGGACTTCTAGACTTGCACGGTTGTGTTTAGACTTGTGAATTTTAAGGGCACTCTCTGCAACATATTTATCTACTTCTATTATTTATCCTTTTTTCGAAAAATATTTGTATTTCCCTTCCATTAAAACTTGTTTATTAACTATAAAATCAGGCAAATTTGTAATATTTCTTTCTGAGAATAGAAGGGGAAATTTTAATTTATAAAGGATACTTTTCTTCTAAAAAGACTTTATTTTCCCAGAATAATAATTATCTTATTATAAGATTAAATTCTAAATTTCTCTCTGTGTGTGAGAAAGCGACTGTCGAGCTGTCGCCAATTGCGTGGCCCATCCAACCACCGCCCCTTTGCTGTCCAAGATGTGGGCGTGTTTGGTATGGGAAGACTATGTATTGTGCGAGGTTTTTTTTTATGACTTTCCTGGCGCCAATCGAATTTTGGCCTGAACTTTAATAGACGATGAGACAACACAAATTGGAACCGAGTCTCTCGTCATTGAGCAAGGGATTTCTTGTGTGGGATGTAGAGGGACTATTTGTCATACGGTAATTTCTATGCAAAAAAGGATAGCCTTTTGTGTTTGTGGAATTTCCTCCAAAAAAAAGCTGAGCTAGGATTTTTTCTTTCACATTTAAGAATTCTATGACGTAAAGGGAACCTTTATTCCCTTGTTAAATTTGTTTAGAAGATAAGAAAGTGGTTCCATTATGTCATTTTCCTAGAAATATTAAAGGGTTTAAACAATTTGCTATAGTTCAAGTCCTTTGAAATGATGTTTTTTCCAGGGAATGTAACGGTTATAATTAAAAAAGCAAAAAATTACAAAATAAAAATTATTTCTCAATTTTT
>JAEIII010017604.1:0-26064 GCA_018905755.1 Drosophila ohnishii | reverse complement strand
CCACGTAATTTGTATTAAATTATTTAGAGACAGTTTTAGGCTAAGTTAAACATTTTAGATTTTTAACAATTTATCTATTAAATTAATAAGATTTATTGTGTGTTCATTAAAACATATAATTTGTTGAGCTTTACTAATTTATTTTAAGTTTAATCTTACACTTAAATTTATTATTTATTAAAGCAATGACTAGACTTTATAAAACCAAAAAACTAAAATTTGTTGGCGCCTTGTTAACCATGGGTTAACCGCCTTCGCCTTTCGATGATTATGCGAGAGACATTAAAATATTTTTTATTAACAAGGCAAATTAGTACGAGAAATCATAATTTCATAGACATTTCTTATCCGATTTTATTGTTTTTCTCTCTCCCTGCCTGCGGGTAACCCGAGACTCGAGAGTTATGGCGGGGACATAAATCTCACAGGGCGGGGAGATCGTTTAGGGCTTTCGAAGGCTGTAAAACAAACCCCCAACGAAGCCAGAAATTGTGACAGTTATTTCTAAATTAGCCTTTCGAAAGCTGCAGCTATAAAAATATGATATTTTCCAATAGGTTGAGTCCGCTCTGGCCGAGATCGAAGAGATATAGCCTTTATAATGGTACCATTCGGCTGCTAATTTGATAGATAAGCCATGAGAGCACTCACCAACTGTATCATGGATATATGGATATGGTGTGTGGTGTGTGGTGTCTTTTCTTTATGGCTAAGGAGGCGGGCTGTTGCTTATAATAATAAAGTCATAGCCATATATTTTGGGCTCCAGATCGGTTTCGCGTTAGGCCAAGACAGCGACCAGTTTCGTTCGGAAACTCGTTGTAAAGAGTCGATACTATAATTTTGTCAATTTTTCGGAATTTATTTTATGAGCTACAATTTTTGTCGAACGAAAAAATAATGCCCAAGTAGTCACATAATTCATGCAAAATTTTATTTCGCTGCCACAATTATGCAAATTTTAATTGAAAGATTTCTCGGACAGGCCCGACATCGACACAGCCTCCGCCGCCGCCGCCACCGCCGACAACGAAAAAAGATTTCTTTCAAATATTTTTTCTGAAAAGAATTTCGAAAAACAGAATTTTTTCTTGCCGCTCGCCGTTGACCCGTTGCCTGGGCTTATTTATTATAAATTTATACTTCTTGTTGGTAAAAAAAAAATCGAAAAAAAACATAAACGAAAACGAGAGAGTCGAGCAGGCCGCTTTGGCCTATAATTAAAGTATCATATAGCACTCGCGGGCTGAGCGTGAAACTGTCAAAATATTTCCGACTCCAGACTCCGACTCCGACTCCGACTCGCAGTCCGTCGTTATCTAGCTTAGGCATAATGATTAGCCTGGTCATTAGCCGACTCGAAAACTGGCGAGGGATTCATTTGAAAAGCCTTAAAGCCAAAAAATGTTGTGTTCAGGGTTCGGTTTAGGTTTTTGGGATCCGCTGATCGGTTCGGTTCGGTCGGTTTTGGGTCTTTTTCTGGTATGTGCTTTTCGCCGGGGGTGCAGCCTAATGATGCCACAAATTTTATGCACACATGCCTCTATAATTATGCAGACCCGTTGAGATCTCTCCCGCTATATCTTCTCTCCTTTCCTGCGGCACGCAACTTCACCCACACTATCTGAGAATAGGAGATCTCTCGGCTGGCCTCTGTATCTGTATCTGCACTGCGCATCTATTTATGCTAACTAACCCGAAAAATACCCGTCACTCTATCATTTGTTTCGGTGTTTGTCGTTTGTTGTGCTTCTATTGTCTTCTTTTGTTTGGCTTTGGTTTTGGTTTATTTTTTTCTCATTTTAGTTATTTTTGTCTGGGGCATCGCTCACCGATTTATAGCGCCAAAAAGCATTTGAAAATCAATAATAGACGCCGGAGTCTTAAGGGCCTGACGCTGATAAGCAAGTGACAACAAGGTTTCGACATCCGAATGCGATTCCAACCACCGATCACGATCACAATCACAATCACA
This sequence comes from Drosophila ohnishii, assembly GCA_018905755.1. Lineage (NCBI taxonomy): Eukaryota > Metazoa > Arthropoda > Insecta > Diptera > Drosophilidae > Drosophila > Drosophila ohnishii. The sequence goes on along the minus strand of JAEIII010017604.1, from coordinate 24,089 downwards.
GTCACGGGCAGCCACGGCTCCCTATCAAAATCAAAGTTTATTTTTATAACCCCCAGTCGGAGCGAGAGAAATGCCAAAAAGTCTGATCAAAAGCTAGACAATCGGCGGCTGTTTAATAAATAAATTAAGTGAACAGGTGTGCCAGAGGTGGGGCTGAAGAGGATATATCAAGTTATTAGATCAACGATTTTATATACATTTTCGGGGTGAATTTTATTAAGATTTTCTTGATATGCTTGATTGGGCTTTCTTGCTCTATATACATATTTTCTTTCACTTTCTTAAATATCTTTTGGTTAAGATCTGATTCTATAAATCTTTTAATGTCAAAATAACCGAATTATTTTCTGGTTTCAAATATTTAATATTACAGATTCGATTATCTAATTATCCCTTTTTTTTAAACTTTAAAAGTAAAACATGCTTTTGAACGTAAATATATTTATGTCTTTAAATATACAAAGTTCAAAATTACCACATGATTTTGTATACCTTTTTTCCTATTTTATTAATTTTAATTGTGTTTTGTATAATTTCTTATAACTAATTCAATTCCATATTTAGTTTACAGTTTCAGTTTGTACTGTTGAACTTATATCTTTTTAATTACAAACTTTACAAATATGGTTTATAGTTTATACATAAATTTATTGTTATATATACATATTTATTTATATAAAAAATATATTTCAACCCCCTTTCATTTTACGCCCCTGCCGTAAGCTCTCCACGCTCGATTGGGGCTATCTCGTTGTGCATATCAAATTTCATTCATTTCGATCCGTTAGTCAAATCCGATGTGTATCTAAGTAGACACCGTGGCACACAGATACAGATGGCGATGGGTATATAATAAATTTATATATAGATATATCGACATTATGTGCTGCGACTAAATCGGAGCTAATTAATGCCCCCAGAGACACTCCTCCCGCATAATCAGCGGAGCTAGTGGAGCCAGCGAATCCATCCGAGTTTCTTTATTCCGAAACTCTTTGATGTCTGTGGACATATTCGTTTGTTCTCAGGCTCGATCGATTCGATCGATCGGCTTTTGTTAATATTATTAAATTAAATATGTTGTTAGTGTTGTTTACGGCGCCTTTCAGTGTCGCCGTTGATGTTTATGTCGATTTCGGATGGGATCGTGATTGGGCATGGGTTGGGTTCGTCTATATTGGACTTGGACTTGGACTTGGACCATAGCGACTACCGTTAGTGGTTCCACAAAGGCAAGGCCAGTTCCAATCAAGTGACATTTACATGCTCTTATGCAAATCCCTCCGCCTTTTAAAATTCTAATTTATGAAATAAAATAAATGTTTACGAGCTTTTAATAAAACGCGTTACAATAAAATGCTTGAAATTTATATAAGCCAGCTGGCCCAGACATTTTGGCAGCGAATCGAATTGGAGAGACGCGCGACGGCAGGGGCTTCCCCCTGAAGATCAGCATCTGCGAGAGAGTGTGGAGAGAGTGATCTGAGCTGGCCGGCGGAAATCCTCTGTCAGTCCATCAATATCAATCCGAGTGACAAACCAGAGACTAACCAAACAAAGACAAGCATCGCCGACGGGATTGGAATCGGAATCGGGATCGGGATCGGGACTCGGATCGGAATCCAAATCGCACTTGCCACGCAATTCCAAAGCCTCCAGACTCGGAATCGGATCCGTTGTCAAGTGTCAGGCCAGAAGGCAAGGACTGTCGAGGAGAGTGCACTGAGATAAGTTATTTAGGGATTATTTTTGTATTTTTTAATTTTATTTTATAAATATAAATTCTATAGAATTTTGGGAATATTATCTTTCACTTAAAACACATATAATAAGTCAACATACATTTCAGTTTTCTTAAATATTTAAAGAACAATTTGAATGAATTTTAATTAGTATATTTATATTATATTGTTATGTTTGGATTTAAAAAATCTATAAAATTCAAAGATATATAATCTTAAATTTTATATAACTAATTACCCTGCATTAATGACAAAATTGTCTTTAGTTTTTTCACAGTTTAGTCTCCATCTCCACCACAGTTTGCAAAATACACGAATACCGCAGGTGAGTCTCCGGCTTAGAGTTGCCAGCGACTCTCCAGACGATCTCTCAATCGCGATCTGGCGCGATCTGACGGCATCGATAGCGAGGCTTTAGTGTCGCCTAATTAAAATAATATGCCTACTCAGGTTACGTATCAATAAATTTTGCCGCTCGCGAAACCGATTCTGTCCATTGTTCGTTCACCTGCCTCCGTTGTCGACTTTCCCAAGCGAACCGAAATCCATTTCTCAATGAGCTGCAACCACTTTCGCGGCCAATTTCATGAAAAATTATGTATGAAAGGCCCCGGGTCTCCGGCCGCGTCTGGTTTATGTGCCAGCGGAGTTAATTACAAGACGCGCCCACTACAAACACTCCATCTCCCTGGCGGAGCTCCCAGCCCCCATTCCCGTTCCCATTGCCATTCTCATTCCCCTTTTTTAAAGAGTTTTTTTTTCTCCCTCCTCCCAGCAGTCGGGGCCAATCAAGCTACGCACAATCGAACATTTCATTCGCTTTCCGCCAGCGACAATAAAAGTAATGAAAAGGTAGTGAAGGCAGGGCAGAGAGGGAATCGACCTGAAAGAGACCTATAAAAAATATAAGAGGATATATCACTATATATCAGTGATATAGGGAATATCTTTGGATATATTTACTGGAAATTTTACTTTTAGATTTATCACAGACAAACACGGAAAGGGTATAAATATTTGTATATTTATTTAATAATTAATTCCTTAAGGAAAGAGTATGATATATACTTTATGTATCCCATATACCACTCGATAGTACTCTCTCCCACCTTTTCCAGGGTATTTCAAATTTCCAAACAACAAAAAAATAACCAATTCCTCGCTCGCTCGTTTTTCTTTCGGTCGACTCAAGCAGCGCCTCCGATTAACTTACAAATTGAGATTAGCGGGACATCACAGGGGCAACAACGGCAGCTGAAGTTGAATCCGAATCCGAATACGAATCCGAATCCCGAGTCACAGTGCGAGGCTGAATTTCCAGCTGAACCCGAGGCACACAGACACAGCCAGCCAGCCAGCGGCGACCATGGGACTCCAGACTCCCAGCTCCAGACACGAACGCCGCAGGAAGCGATCGCCATGGGATGCGTTCAGGTGGGGGGCCTATATCTTCTGGCACTCGAAACGCAACATTAGCACAATTAAAAGCGCGTTCCACGCGTTCATTTTTCATAATTTAACACGCTGCCCCCGCAAACCGGCGAAGGGTTAAGGAGTCTCGTCTCTCGCCTCTGGTGGAATTCAGTCTTCAGTCTTGGATCTTGGGTCTTGGGTCTTCTTCTTCGGTCTCAGTCTCATTAGATTTTCCATCTCTAATTATGTTTGGAGATATTTGATTAATTGCCGGCGGCTTGATTGATTGTGTGTGTGGGACCTGTAGTGGGAATGGGTTCGAGGCGGGGACCGAGACCGCGGCCGAGACAGGCGAGACAGGCGAGACACCTTGCTCACCTAGGAGCAACATGGGAAACGCAGCAGCAGCAGCAGCAACATCAATAGGCGCAGACGCCACAGCTTGCCACCGCAAGCAACTGTTGCTGAAGTCTGTTGCTGCTGTTGTGATACCCTGGCTTTTTTTTAAGGGGTGAGGTATAATGGTTTTCAGGAAGAAGAAGTTTTAGTTAAGGAAATTTAAAAACAATTTCCAGCTAGAAAAAATTGCAATATATTTTTTGAAAATTATTTATTAATGTGGAATATAGGTAAAAAAGTATTGTTAAATATTATCTACTATTTACCCAAGAGTTAAGCTTCATTTAGCTAATTTCATTCTTAAAATACCTATTTCCCTTAAAGGATATCCTACAGCCTTATAAAAAACCTAAAGAACCCCCACCTTTAACCTTCTCACTTGTTGGAAGTTGCTGTCTGTCAGAAGAGTTTCGATGTTGCCTCTGTTGCAGCTGTTTGATTGATTGCTAGCATTGGGCTTTGTTTGGCTTTTTGTTGCATTTTATTGGGCTTTTTGTTGTCGTGTTTTGTTTTGTTGGATTTTATCCGAGAGTTGCGTGATCTTGTCTAACAAAAGCCCGATTTTCGAACCCATTGATGGGCTGACCATATGCTCCTGGGCCAATCAATGATGAGGCCAAGTTGATGGGCCCGAATGCAAAAGGCAAAAAGCAACACGATTTCCTGCTTGACATCGCTGGCCTACACACACACGGATAAGTACCGATACTGTATCCGTACAGGATACGCACACATTGGGACTCACGCACAGATAAATAAATAAATAAGAGCGGCTGACAGGCAGCAGGCGTAAAATTTATAGCTGCCAAAGGACAAAACCTCGGACAAACGGAAGAGAAAAAGCCGGTCCTCTGACATGTTAAACGACTGCAACGAAACGGAACGGCCCAGGGGGGGTCACGGAGCAGGAGGAAGCGCACCATTTCGAGGCATTCGATTTGGCAGCAGATACAAATTAATTAAGCAGCATCCAGCAGATACGCTAACTTAATCTATTCGCGCAATAAATCAAATCTTAAAGCAGCAGGAATTGGTTCGGAATGGCAAAGAGAAACTCCTCTCGATGGGAATGCGAATTGCAAGTGCAAAATTCAAAGGAGCCGCGAACAATGTGAGTTGTCAGCAGGCAACCTGCGGGACACGGGCCAAGTTGCACCTTAACCTGCAGCGTCTAAACGATCTCTAAGGTTAAAGGATCTGTCAGGGTTCAAGGATTGTTTTTGGGGTTTCATGTGGAATATATTTTTTAGCTAACAACCGGGTGTTCCTTGGTCGGTACTCCCGACTCTTGAGCTCATTCTGGTTTTCCCAGACTATTGGGTGCAGCAGGCTATAAGCAATTTAAAACCAGAGCAAACCTCCTACCCGCAGCAGCGATTCGGTCATCATCATCATCATTAGCGAGGCTGCAACACACTTTTCTACGCAGCATCAGCCACATGTTGCTGCTGCTGCTGATGCTCCTGTCTGGCGGCAAACACTTGGCGTGGCGTTTGTTTATCGCTTGTTGCCAGGCGCTCCGAGCCGCAGCTCTCTTTGCCGCCCACTGGCCAAAAGAGTCCCGTTACGCCGCCACGCATGTTTGGCCACTTCACGCGTTATTTACAGTTGCATCTCGGGGGAGGGTGGCAGTGGCAGCCCACAGCCCGTTAGATGTGTCTACTGTGGCTGTTGCATGTTGCTGCTGCTGCTGCTGCTGCTGCTCCATCTACGTCACATGAATCACGACGAGCAACAACATTGGAAATTGAGGCAATTTGTTTGCTGTTGTCGCGCATCCTGCGGGTAATTAAAAAAGGCGCAAGAACACCATGGCACAGACATGACTACTACTACCACCACTGCCATGGCCATTTCAGCTCCGTTTTGGCCATAGAAAAAAAAAAGTATTAAGGCAAAACTGGTCACTGCAGTGGCAATTTGTGGCAATTACATGCGGAGCCATTTACATTTAGATTGAAGGGTATTTATCTACGCCGATCTTGGCTTGGCGGCTTCCACGAATGAAATTTGCATAAATAAACAAGGCCGAAAAAGAGCGTTATCAAAAGGAGTTGGTAAGTGTGTTTATTAGGTAAGCTAGAAGGTCAGATTAAATCTATTTTTAAAAGGAATAAAAAAGAAAATATAATAAATTAAAATGTTTAGTTTTCTTAATACAATTATTTTAAAATCTCTACAAAATACCCTCCATTTTTATAAACAAATTAGTATTACATTTTATATAAATTATCATATTCCAACTACTACTAAAATATTCCCATGTGCAATTGCGTTGGCGCCTTGACTAATGAAGTCTCGTGCAGTCGAAGTACTACAAAATGCTAACAAGTTGTTATTATAAATCGACATGGAAATTAGTTTACACTTGAAGCCAATTGCCGTTTGTCGTTTTGCCGTTTGATTTATTGCCGCCTGTCACATGACTGCCAGCTGTCTGCCTACCAAAAAATAAGAGCCCAAGACCAGATCCGAGCTGGGTATTGGGATATAGAGACTCCGATATGGATACCGATACTCCAAAACACCGATACAGATGCAGACAAACGACAACCAACAACCGACAGCCGACACCCGACACCCGACACCAACAACGACAACGACAACGTTGTTGTTCGTCGGCGCGTGGATCCCGGCCAGAGTTTCGATTGGGCTGCCGCCTGTCCGCCCAATGTCTGGGCAAGCTCTATATGCACCACCAGGCACAGAGATCTGCTTATGCATATACTATAACTCATGGCAATCGGCGACTGCAGGCAAATAAATTAAAGCGTAATAACAAATAAGTCGTTGACGCTGACGTTGGGAGGTTTAAGCGCCCACGCGAGGCCACTAGAATTTGTCTCGACTTTGCCAGAAATCGCATTGTGATAAGGTTTAGTGACAAGATTTAAAGAATAAAAATCAAAAAATTAAATAAAAGAAAAACTATTGAAAAATCTATAAAAAAGAATGGAATATAAGCTTATTTTGAAAGCTGTAATTCTGTAAACTTTTCCTGATTTCCTTTAGCAAAACCCAAGCTAAAGCTATGATCTTACATACCCTCCTTTAATTTTCCCTTGCCAACTCATTTAACCTTATTTTCTTTTTCTTTATTTTTATTTATTTTTTTGGTTATTTGCAATCTGTTCAGGCGCTTTTAAGCTGTCAATTTTCGGCCACTCTGCGTCTGTTAAATGCCTGCTTAAAATGCCGCCACATCACCACAGCCCCCTCCAGCCGTTGCCACGCCCCCTTTTTGATACAAACCAAAGCTGTCTGTAAATAAACGCTTAATTACATGTCATTACACGAAAGGCTTGGCGGTGGAGAAGCCTCCTCATAAGTAATAAAGCACGAAACCGCAGCCTGAAATCGGCTTCGGAAACGGAAACCGAATTGGAATCTGAATTTTGCGGAAACGGAAACGGTAGCTCACTTTGAGGTTCTTGGAAATCTTTTGAATAAAAACTAATATTTATTTTAATAGAAAATAAAAGGAAAACTCATTTCTCATAAGGAAATTAATAACTTAGGAAAGGTTTCCTTATATCTTTACGTTACCTTTATGATAGGACATCTTTGTTATTATTGATTTTAGTTCAAAACAATTTTTTTTTATATTTATCCTTAATAAAATGAATTAATTAATTAAATTAGTTATTAAATGGAGCAGACTCCTAAAATAATATATTAGTTGGTAGGTTTTTTGAACGAATACTCAGCGCTTAAAGTCTATAAAATAAATAAAAAAAAATTACAAACATAAGAAGAGTTTTGTATCTTCGATTAATTAACTTAACTGACTTTCCTGAATCACCCCAACATTTCCCCCATCGAGAAACTGTCATATTTAGTGCATAAGCTACGAATCAATTTGCAGATGGCAGCCGGTCAGTGCATTTTCAGTTCAATTTTTCCGAATCGAACTCATTTCGCTGGCTGACATTCTTTCTTTCCTTGATTTTATTTTTATTTTCTGCACTGGGCGTTTATCAACATAATGAGGAAACAACTTTTTGACTTATCAACTGCTGGAGCTGGAGCTGGAGCTCCGATTCCGAATCCGAGCCACTGCCCACCTGTCAGCTCCGCCTGCTGGCGCTGGATGGAGCTATAGTGCCGCAGCGACTGGCACCGAAAAGTGTTGGTTAAAGTGTCAGAAAATTTCATTATCGCACCGCCAAGCGAAAAATGTCGTGCGGCATGCAATGAGCAGGGAAAGGGGCATCGGGCAGCCGTTGAGGCGGATTGCTCCGCCCGTGTCTGCAGCCATTTATGCCAAAATGAGATACAAATAAAAATTAAAACAAAAAAAAATCAAGCGAGGGCAGTGAGTGTAAGGAGAGGGGAAATCCAACAGAGTGAGAAATTTGGGGATTACAATTGAGACTTAATTGGAAGGATTAACCAATTTATCTCTATAAAAAAACTCCAATTTTAATGTCTGTTAAATCAAAAATATTTCAAAAACATGCTGAACTTTCAGAATTTTGATTCACTAAATTAAAAATTAATCTTATAATTACCTTCCTTTTCTTTCTCTGCACAACCTGAGTAGAATATGTGCGATACCCACCAGAAAAAAGGTAGGCTGATCTGCAGGGAAAAGGAGATCAGGGAGGGACCCACTCCATGCCACTTCACTCCACTCCACTGATATTATTAAAAAACTGTCAAAAACGCCTGCGCAATGGGGCTGGAGATCGCGCGGACTCTGTGCGTGCCTCTCGCGCTGCTTGAGCCGCCACTTGAGCCACGTTGCAGGCTGCATCTGAATCTGAATCGCGCAGAGTCTGGGCCGCTGCTTGTTGTATCTGTAGCACATTTATCATTTTCATTTCAATTTTGGGCGCATTATTCTTGCAAAACTAAATAGCAGACACGCGGCCAGATGCCCGGCATTCGGAGACTCGTGGGCGGACAAGTGTCTGATTGGCGCGTTCCACATGGCGTATGAGCAATGGCCAAGTCGCTCATTATGGGCACGTCTCGCGCCTGGCGCTGGCGCTGACGCTGGCACTGGCGTGTCATAAAACAGTTTGAAAACCCATAAAACTGTCACAGGCAATGTTCTCTGTTCAGGAAGTGTCTGCCTGGGCCTGGGAAAAAAAAGCGGAGCGGAAATGTTCGCCAATGCTAAGCGAATAGAAATGATGATGGGAAGGCGGGCTCCAATGAGTCGTTACTCTTCGACTGGCCCAAGTACTGTTGCTCGTCGAATCAGGTGTCGAAGACATTGGCCATGATTTAGTGCTTGGCATTAAATTATATCCCCGGGCTGTACTCATTTAAATAGGTGTTCCGACAGCAGGTGTAAGTTTAAGAATGGCGATCTTGGCTGCCATTAAAGTTGGGGTAATCAAATTTGATATTCCGACTTCTGTGATTCTCAATTGGCGTCGGTCTGTGGTATTGAATGACAACCTGTTCTTAAACGTCTAATAAATTTATTTATAGTTTAAACAAATTGGTTTTCTTAAAGAGTCCCACATTATTGAGTAAAGGTTAATGGCTATCACTGTAATTATATAAATTATTTCAAGAGCATTTTTTCCCACTTTAAATAAAAATGCTCTCTAAATTCTAAAATGTTATATACTTTAAAACCCCCTATAAATTATTCAAAACATATTCTTAAATGTCAACTAAATTTCTATATATTCTTCTTCAACTTTAAACCTGGCACATATGTCTCCTTTCAGGCCAAATAAATCGCAAAAATCTGGCTCAGCTTTTGGCTTCATCTTGCTTCCTTTGGCGAAACTGCCAAAAAAGCCGAAGGCACCTACGACTGGGGCCAAGAAAACTGCAATGCCAACAAAAGTCAGTCAAAATTATGCAATTTATGTGAAGCTGCTGGCAGGGCAAGCGGGGGTTAACCAAAAAACACACTTGGCGCCAGTTGTGGCGAGGCTGAGATCCTGGTAACATCCTTTGCCCAACTAGTTTTGCTCTCTTCCTGGTTTGTTTTCTTTTTTTCCCCCCAAATTTTGGCCATATAAATTTTGCTAACCACGTACGCGACTTTGGCCCTGCAATGCGGTGCTTCTGTTTCTGCAAGCTGATTTCCTTCAGCTCCTTTGTTTGGGTTTGGCTTTTTCTTTTCGAATCGGAGCTGTGGCCATAACAAAATGTATTAGATTTCGCACAGATAGCACGAGCTGAGCCGCGCTGAAGCGTAAAAATGTGCGCCTATCAAGCAAATTGTATCAGCAACACGTTCAGGTCTTGGTGTTGCTGCTGCCGCTGCTGCTGCTCTTGCTGCTGACCCGCGCGATCTGTGGCAACATCATCTAATGTTCGGGGCTGGCAACACTTTGTCTGGTAATTCAATGCCAGCGGGCGTTTTGCCATTTCGCACCTCTTTGACTTGCAGCTACCTAAAAAAGGAAAATAAGAAAAAGAAAGAGCTGCAGCACCTGCTCCCGTTGAAGTCGCTGCTGGTGCTGCTGCTGATGTTGCTGTTGCAGGTTTGAGAGGTTGCTTTGAACGATAATATCCCCTGTAATAAAAGTTTCTATGATTTTTATCGGAATCATAGCCTAGTTTTGAGAAGTTGACTACAGGGAATATTTAGAGAGACATTAAAATAATTCAAAATAAAATAATTAACTAATATGTTATATTTAAAATATCGAAATCTTTTTATCCAATACTCCAACATTTTTGTAAATATAAAATATCCCATTATTAAACCTCAAAATACCTTTTATCCAACCACAGAAGATCGCGCGTGCCCCCCACAAAAGCGGGATTTACGATTGCCCGAGAATAATCAGTGCAGGCGAATCGCGAACGGGCAATAAAATGCTTCCGGTGCAGCAGCAGCACCAGCAGTCTCAGCAGCAGTCGCAGCAGCAGCAGCAACATGTTGCTGACGTCGGAGTGATGCATGAAGATTATCATGTGATATGTTCTAGAACGCGTGGACGTTACAGGACCGGCGGATATTTCCAGGCCGCAATCCATTTTTTTGGCTGTCAGTTGCTGCTGCTGCTGTGGCAAGAGCAACATGTTGCCGGCGTCGTTGTTGTCGTTTATCAATGGCAGCTGATCGGCGATGCATTTGATGATGAGGAGTCCTGAGCTTTACAAGCGGCACATTATCTTAATGTGACTGCAAAATAAATGCGTTGCCGAGCCATTAAAATTGTCGACGAGGACTGGGCATTGAGGACTTGAATATTTCTTGGGATTTTAGCAGCTCCCTCGAGCGAATTTTGCGTGGCATCATTAATCTTGGACTTCTAATGGATAAACCTTAGAGATGGGACAACATTATAGGACTTTTGTATAAGCGAAAGTTTTTTTATAAGAGAGGCTATAACTTATTATTTGGTAAAATTGAGTTTCAAAGCTGTTATTCCTGCTGGACTTAAACCATTTTGTATATAAAATTCTATATATAAAAAATTATATAATTTGAACATGTACATTGTCAGATTTATTTTCCTATTTATGACTGATTACATGAATATTAAATTAATTTATTTGATATTTTCCGTAGTAAAGTATCGCAGATATCCCCTAAACTTGCTTTCCCTAATAAAGAACCAAACACATTACGTATACGCCACGGCATCCCAATCGAAACTGCAGTTGGTGGTCTTGTCTGGCCTCTAATCTGACTTCTGGCAGCTGGCAATTTGCTTAGCACCCGCTATGAAGATAAAGCATTTATTGTCTTGTAATATTTAATCATCGAATCGAGGCGATTTGTGCACTTGTTGCCACAGAGGAGCAGCAGCAGCAGCAACAGCTACAAATGAGTCATCAATTTGGCTGCCGCCCATAAAGAGTTTTATTTTAAACTCACCCACACGAAAGGCCCGACAGAGTCTGAGAAAAAAAAAAGGGAAAATAAGCGAAATGGAGAGGGGATTCTCCCAGAGACATGCTGATCAGATAAAGGCCTTGGCAATCAGCAGCGTCATAATTTTTCCAGCGATAAATGAGTTGCGATAAGCACGGAGAATGGAGGAGGATGCGCATCCATATGCGAGCTTTGTGGGGAGAAGGGCACAGGCCGCTGTAATTAAATGTCGTCAATTAATCAAATGTCACAATAAAAATAACAGAGTATAAAAATCCTGAAATTAATATGCGTTAAAATGGAATGGCCTCAACAACAGCGACAGGAGCAACATGAGCAGCAGCAGCAGAAACATGGCCAACAGCAACAATTGCATTGCTCCTGTGGTCAGCAGCAGCGGCAACATTCTTGGAACGGAAAATCGTGGGAGCAATTATAATTATTTTTAATACAGAGAAGAGACACAGAAGAGCTGCATATGTGCATGTGGCACATCGTTTCTCCGGGACTCTCTGGGCACCCCGGCCGTATTTCATGCGGTTGTCTCCAGCGGAGAAGAGCAAAGGCGAATATGTGCCGGGGAATGCCGGGGTAGCGGAGCTGGACATCTGCGATTTTTATCGCTGCAACGCATATAATAACAATAATTCTTAAAGTGGGGGAAGGTCAAGCGCACAATGACAACAGGCAGCAGCAGAGTCGCAAGAACAGCAGCAGCAGCAGCAGCAGGCTGAGAACCCAAGGCAGGGGGCATCCCGGGAAAGACAGAGACTGGTGGAGACGCTTAAACTCAGCAGCAACATTAATTTGCAGGCACGACAACAACATCAGCAGCAGCAACAATATCAGCAGAGACATTTGCATAAGGCTCAACAGAGATGGCAAAGTGGCAAATAGAATATATAATATTATAGAAATTAATAATAAATTTTTAAATAAATTTAGGATTATATTTTCTCCAAAAAGGGCTTTAAAGTCTCCTAACGAAAAGATAAATTTAAGGAAATAATTAAAGATATTTAATAAATTTAAAATAAATCAAATAGACCTTTGCTTTGAAGGTTCTTTATTAATTCTATGTAATTTATTTTAATTCTCCTTCTCGATCGTGTCACGAACTCCTCTCTAGTTAGACTGTTCCTTTGGGGCCTCGCTGCACAAGTTGTAAAATGATATCATAATATGCGCCATCAACGGTTGCAAAATTTATAACTTATTTCATCCGAGGGAGAAAAAAGAAGAATATGTGGAGGAGGGTTATGCCAAAAAGGGAAAGGGTTAAGCGTTGGCGGCGCCAATTTGCATGGAGGCAGGAGAGGGTTCAGGCTGGAGGGGATCCAACTCCAATGGACCCCCTACAGTAGTGCCAATGAGCTGTTAATGCGAGCGGCAAGGATTTCATTTCATTTCATTTTTCGTTTCGATTCGCTTTAATGTTGTGGGTGATTGCGATTTGATTGTCCTGCAATCAGCCAAAGAAAGGACAGTCTGCGGAGTATGGGTGTGTGTGCTGCATAAGTCAGACAAATATATGGCCAAGAGTGGCCAAGTCTGGCCAAGTTATGTGGGTTGTCCGGCAGTCAGTTGGCAGCCGACTTTGGCTGTGTGTGTCAACAGCATGTCAGAACTAGACAAGTTGCTGCTCTCCTCCTTCTGATTATGATTTTATTTAGCTGCCTTTTCTATGTCTTTTTTTATAATTTTTTCTTCTTTTTTTTAGCCATTGCCTGCTGTCTGCTCTTGAACTTGGTCTGGCCTGTGGGCAGTTGTTGTTACGCTTGTCGCTTTGGAGCTGTCTGGGCGTTGCCAATAGTCAGCAGCAGCAGCAGCAGCAACATGAAAAGCTGCAACAGCAACTGCATCTTAGCCATGCCAATTAATTCATAGAGGCTGGCATTTATCACATTTGGCTGTTGAATCAATTAGCCGGGAGCACAGAATACGTGCGGGTTAATCAGGCTTTATACATAATACAAGGAAAGTAATTAAGGCTTAATTATACTGAACGTGGTAATTATTAAGTAAATGTGAAGAATGGAAGCTCATTTATATTGTATTTATTTATGATCAGTAAGTCTGGGTTTTAATTTATTATTTAATGGAGTTTTGAGAGCAAAAATAGCTAGTAATTGTATACCAAGCGTAAAACAAGAATAATAAATTTACTATAAAATACAGAAATATTTAATAAATTTAGTAAATAATATAGAAATATTTTATAAATATTTGCAATGTTTTTCAGAATTTCCTCTGACTCGATTTCCACAAATTTAAAAATCCTTAAAAATACACCTTACTGTATTCAGACTCAGCTTTATCGATATATATTATAGATACTTCCTTACAGATTTCCCAGATGAAGAATAACGGTACATACAACGCCATCAATCTCCACTGACAATTCCCGTCTTTGTTGCTATGTTAATGCTAATTCCTCGGGAGAAACCGGGAACTGAGAACGGAGCTGGGAGCTGGGAGCTGAACCTGGAATGAGGCAGGAAAAGCGACAAAGTTGCCAATGATTTAGTGGAATTTTTATGGCAAATTTATTTGCGCACAGAGGAGAAAGATATTTTAATTGATTTTCTTTTCTGGCCAAGCCAAAGTGTGGGAAGACCGCAGAAAGGCGGAGAGAGGCATCCGAAGAAAGTAAGCCGCGATCGGCCAAATGATATATTGATTTGTGGCAATGTTATTAAATGCTGCAAGCCACCGTCCAAAGCAAAAGGCAAAAAGGCTGCCACATCAATTTCTGGTTTCGATGCTGCCTCATTCTTGCGGCATAATTAATGCGAAAACCAACGCACTTGATGCGTAAGGAAGGCCAAACCGAGCGGAGCCAGCCCAACCCAAGGCGAGGAGTTCCAGTTGCACTTGCTCCTCCGCTCTGCCGAGCAAGTGGGAGCTGCAGCAGCTCGAGGTGGGGCATCGTCAGGCATCGGCATCGGCATCGGCATCGGCATCGACATCGGAATCGCAAGGATCGCAGCCAGCAACTGGAAACAGCTCCCCACGCAACGCAACGCAGCGCAGAGGCAGACCTCAAGGCAGACCAGACTGCACTGGAAGGAAATTCTATAAATTCTGGGAGATCCTTATTTTATTGATATATTTATAGACCTATCTCGGGACAATTCTTGTCATTTATTAGAAATTTTTCACGCTGTCTAATAAACATAATATTAACAGAAAAAAATGAATCTTATTATCACTGAGCCATAAGGTTTCAATGGATGCTAGAATTTATTTAATTATATTATAATAAATATACAATATTCCCTTTAAGAACTTAAATATATATTTTTTGTATTCCTTATTATAAAATTTCCCTCAGTATTCTCCTTCCCTACAACTTTGAATTCCGGAATTTTTAATAATTGCACTTGTTGCGCCCCAAAAAATACAAAAAAATAAAAATGAGACAAAAAGAGACAGACACAGGAGCCGTGATGGGGAGCGAAAAGAAGCGCGAGACAGATGCAGAGTGAGTGGGAAAGAGGAGTCGAAGCCGGCTCTTGGAAGTCCAAGGCGACGATGAAGACGACAGCGAAGCTACAGCCACAGCAGCAGCAGCAGCAACACAAACCACACAGCAGCAACATCGCCAGCGACAGCGGCAAGATGACGAGGCAAGGCTGCAGGTGCAAACCGGCGTTCCAAGTCGGAGGAACCGCTGCGTCTGCGTGGTCATCCTCCACCACCACCTCCTCCTGCTCTTGGGGAGAAACCAAGCCGAACCCTCGATCTCCGCCAGAGCCCGACTCATTTGACTTCTCGTTGGCGAGATAAATTATGTCGCTAATGCAAAGTGCTCCGCTTTGTGTGGTGAGAGGGGTTGATATACCCAGGGGGTTATGAGAGGGGGATCTAAGGGGGTTCTTAAGGGGTTCCAGGCACTTCAAGGTGGAGGCACTGCGTTTGGCTTTTATCTTCTATGTGGCTTTGAAAGAAGTCTCTGCCGAGTCCGACTTTGGAGGAGTCTCCTCTTTGGAGTAGGCGTATTCCATATTAGCGGTACAACTTGCAGAACTTGCAACCGCTGACTGGAGAGGGCTCAGGGGGGCCGGCAGACCCCTCGAAGACAGTGAGATCCGTATAAAAGAAATACAAAAATCCGTTGATAAAGTGACATCGTTAGGCTGGCGCTGTCTCCTCGGCTAATTACTCCAGACTTTAGTCTGAGGCGTGGGAAAACCCAAGAGCTGAGAGCAAACAAGAGATTCTGCGAAAAATTAATAATAAAATAAAAGTATAATAAATAATTAAGATTTATGTTCTTGGTAAGCATAAGTTCTACAATTAAAATGTCAAATAATTGAGCTGAAATCAACCCAAATTAAACTATTTATAAAACCATTTGGCATGCATAAATTTTCTAAAATCAAACATTTAATAGCTTATGTCAAATTTAGCCTCTTGGCGAATGCATAAATTAAATAAATGATATATCCCTCAGCCCTATAAATTCCCTAAAGGCATAACCAAGTGTTGTTTTATTCTGTCTCGCCATCGCCGCCTTCAATTCTTGGCAACAGGCTGAGAACAAGCACCCCAAAGCCACCTCCCCCCTTCTATTTATTCCAACCCCCTTGGGCCCGGCTGGCCAAAAAGTTTAGGTGAACAGAGATTAATATGTCCAATTACTGTGACAAAATCGCAAAATGTTGTCTGCATTCCCTCCGATTTTTTGCCAAGAACAAAAATGATATAATAAGTGGCCCCGGCAATATGCGATGCGGTGGTGCAGGCAACTCGCGGTGGTTCCTCGGTGGTGCTGCACTAAACAAAATTTATATTAATTATTTTTTGCTTTAAAATTGTTAAATTATTTATTTTCTGTATTATAAAAAATGCGTAACCCCTAGTTTATTTGTTATAATTAATTTAATTCTTATAAAAACTATCAAAAATTGTTAAAGGCGATAATTAAACTCATTATACAACTAAACGTGGTTTTTCGTGCAATACAAAAATACAACAAATTGTTTAAAAATAACAAAGATAAGCTGATTTTATACATTTAATTTTTTCACTAATCCCTCTAATACATCTGCATATTTTTCCCCAGTGTATTGCTGCTGATGCCGCTTGCTGATTCGGCGGCGCGTGCTAATTAGCGTCAGTCGTCGGCGGCGACTATAAAAAAACGTAGGCTAATTTGTGGAAAACGGCCGAACACCCCTCCCACCTCCTCATCCCACCAAGAAAAGATAAAAAGGGGTGGACCCAACCCCCAACTGGGGATGGGGGCAACCCCCTTCTCAAACCTCTACGCGCGAAAAAACATTTTCCATGTCACGTTGTTTTGGCGCAAAGTTTTTCCTGCCATTTCGGATGACAATTTTTGTGTTGCCACTGCTGCTGCTGCTGTGCATAAAATTAATTTCGCGATGTCTTTTGTTGCCGCTCACCTAAGTGGCCAGGAAAATGCCAGAGGAAAATGGCTGCCACAGCAGCGGCAAAGATTTTGCAACAGCTGCACCACCAGCAACCGAACAACCGAAAAAAAATCTACAAAAAGCTGAAATAAAATAAAAACAAAAGCAAACAACAAACAAGCGAAAAAAGCGTGCTCTCATTTTTGCCCTCTCATTCGCTTGACTCGTTTTTGTTTGTCATTTCATTTGCTAGACTTTTGGTACCCTTTTCTTGGGGTATTATGACTTTGGTCATAAGGTTGCAAGGTATATTTTTGTTAAATTTTTTTGTAGAATCTTAGTCCGAAGCTTGCAACGCATGAAGGAGTCATTTCTTGATCATCATCATTATCTTATAAACGTAAGGGTATTCTAAACTTCGACTTCCTAAAGTTATCTTCCTTTCCTGTTATTATTAGTGGTTGTCGTTGTTGCTGCTAATTTGAACATTTGCGCTGGCTAAGCGAAAGTAAACAAGAGGCACACACATGCTCCACCCCAAAATGCTTCTGAATAAATATTTTTAATTAAATTCCGGCGAAAAACTTTGCCAAAAAAGTTGAATGGAGAGGCAGAGACAAAGCATAGCATATAAATATAAATAGTGTTAAAGGAAAAGCGAAGAGCAGAGGAAGTAGAGGTTAATTCTGTTAAAGGTTCCTTAGATCTTTGAGTTCATAAATCTCCCAGGATAATTTCCTCAAGACATTGCACCATCCCCAATTTGACAAGTTTCCCCCTTTTCTATCAACTCTTTCAACAGCAATTTTCGTAACGAATTGCTAATGAAAATGTCATTTGAAAATTGCCGCACGTACATGGCCTGCAAAATGGGCAATTTGTTGCTCGTGCCGCCAAAGCCGTAAAAAATGAGAAAAGAACTACAAAAAATAGACCTGATTTATAAAGACAAGTTTGGTTATATGGCCAATATCCTTTTTGTTTAAGTTCAAAGATTTTGAGGATTAAATTAAAGGGGTTTTTAGGGAAGAAAATCTGAGAATTTGAAGAAAAACATACAAAAAAACAGGAACTGAAGAGATTACCCTTAAATATAATTAATGTAAAAAATTATTGAAAATATTAAAGGTATCAAGATCTTGGAAAATTATTAATGAGTACTAAAAGCTGGTCTATTCTTAAATTGAAGTACTATTTAACACCTGATGATAACCTTATGATGATCATTAAATATCCAAAATATACAATTTTTAATAAGTAACTTTAGGCTTCCCTTCTCCACTACTATTTTTTTTTATTATTAATCTATAAAATTTTTCCAGGTGCACACACCACCCTCTTGGCACCACCTGGTGGTGTTATCTGCCGCTGGTAACCGCATCCACGTAGCCATCGAGTTTGAGTCTCGTTAACTGCCAAACGCTTTGCCGATTATCGCGCGATTTTTGCATTTCTTTCCCCTGGCCTCTCCCCCTCCCCGGTGAACGCAAACAAAGTGTAAAATTATTTAATGCATGTGCTTAAAGTGGGGTTTTGTGGTGAAGAAAGGGGGTGCAGTGGGTGGCTTTATATCCATTGATGGGCAGGCCGGCTCCACTGGCATTGTAGGTGTTGCTGATTGCAGCACGTACTTGCAAAAAAAAAAACGAAAAGTACAGAAACTTAAAACGATTCAATGCGGGGTTGAGAGTGGTAAGGTGCAACCAGGTGAGGCAACCAGTCAGGAACTCCTTCTTTTTTCTCCTCCCTCTCTCTCTCTTAAATTCAATTTAACTTATGCAGCAGCCAGGTTGTTGCTGCTTGTAATTTTTGTTGTTGCTGCAACAGATGCAATCAGGAAGAAGTCGAGGCGCAAAAGCTATCGATATCAGTTGCTGGTGCTCCGGCTGCTGCTGCTGCTGTGGCTGTGCGGAGTCAAAGGCAATCGTGCAACACGGCATGTTGCAGCTTGTTATTGCTTGATTGCCGCTAAAATTAAGTTGGCTGAGCCAGCAGTAACAGCAGCAACAACAGCAACACCAGCAGCAGCAACATCAGCAGCAACATCAGAGGGAGACTTCAATGATAAATCACTTAATTGCACAGCGAACGCGTAAAATGGAAATTGAGCATCGACGATCCAAAGGGGGTTTCTTTTTCTTTCTTTCCGTTGGAAATCAAGGGGGTGGCATATACGATCGGGCGTGGAGGTGGCTCACCCGCATCATAAACTCTAATGATCGCCGGTCCGCCTCCAATATCAATATCGAAATCAATGCCTGACAAATTGACACAATTGCCGCATGAGTCAATTGAGACCAAAGAGGAGAGTAGCAAAAGAGGCTGTTAAGTTAGACTAGGAGATACCCTAGGTATTTTAGAAGAAGTATTAAGGTTGTAATAATATTTCTTAAAAAATTAGGAAAGCATTAAAATAAATAAAGTTTCCAAACCAAAACAAAGATTATAAACATTGTTTTATTATATTTTGCATCAAGATATATTCCTGCAAAGGCTTATGAATGGCTTTCATTAAAATTCTGAATACCTACAATGTACCCTGATGAACTACAAGCACCGGGTATCAAAGGAAAAGCAAGAAAAACCTCTCCCTCTAACAGCAACAATTGCTGTTGTTGCTGCTGCTGTTTGTGGGCTGCCAAGTTTGTTTGCCACTTTATTTTATTGTTTCCCGAAGGCGAGGCGACACACAAAACCAGCAGCAGCTGCAGTCACAGCCACAAAAGCCTTCCCTAACCCAATCAATGGGTCTATTTTTTTCGAAGCGAAAGTGAAACAAATGGCTGGCCACGATTCTAACTGGGAATTGTCACCCTTTTCGGAGCAGCAACATCAATTAAGCCCGGCAGCAACAAATTGCCGATGCGGGTGTAAGTTGTCGCCTTCATCGGGGTTTGTTTTGTCACTGATTTCATTTCAATTCGATTGCAAATTGAAATCAATTGTCACCCCTTTTCCCGCTGCCTCAATTGATGATGCATTGATTGTGCATAATTTAGTGACATTTTCGAAATGGTTTCAGCAACGCCTGGGAACCACAGCGCTTTTCCATTTCCCCCGATTCGTTGTGGTTATGGTAAATGGTAAATGGCCCGCTTGATTAGCACCCGAAATCAGTAACTAATTAACCCTTTTTTGCGCCTGCTTAGCCACCTGACTAATGCGCGTTATTAATAAGCATGCGACAGCGATCCACACTCGGTTCTCATCGAACAACCCACGCAAAAGTCTGGAGGAAAACAGAGAAAACCCTTCTTTAATTTGGGCCAACAGCTGCCGGTTTTAGAATCACCAGATTGGAGGAGGCTAAGAGTGTAAGAAGACACGGACACAAAGCCAGTGGAGACAGCCGACGATGGCGACGACGGCGACTCAATTTAAGAAAACGACTGAATGACTGATTAAAGCCAGAAATGGAGAAACAAAACGAAGAAAATACAGGAAAATAATATATCAAACAGGGGATACCCTATAGAAAATAAATCTAATAGATCAGAGAATTTAAAAAATATATGTAATACACATAAACTTCTTAAGGATATTTAAGATATCTGACAGACGAAAGAAGACAGCTTGGAATTTCTTTGATTAAGCAGAGTTCTTTAAATATATTTATGATATTTTTATAAGCAACATTTCCTGGAAATCCTTTAGTTTAAAAGTAAAACTCTCAGCTTATCTCTGCTACCCTGTACCTCAAGGTATTTAAAGCCAAGCCCAGCAGAGACGACATCCAAAGCGACATACACAAATTAGCATTTCCCTTGTGGCCAGCCTCGTCTCCGAGGCAAGTTCAGAACTCAACTCAAGTCTGAACTCTGGACAGAGGGACCCAGGGACAGACGTTCCCAATTCCGAGAGGAAAGGCCCAGTCGCCGACTCCATTCCACTCCACTCGACTCATCATTAAAATGTGTCGTACCGAAAAAAAAAAATAACAAAAAACAAGGGAAAGGAGAGGGCAGCAGACAGAACTTGATAGCGACATTCGCCTGTCGTCGTTGTCGTCAATGTCGCAGTTGCTGCTGCTGCCACAAAGAAGCCGCCAGGGAAAAATGCGAACGAACTGCATACTCCCACAGATCCAAACTGCACCTGCTGTCCCCAGTTCCAGTTCCTGTCCTGTCCTGGCCGGCCTGTCCTGCGTCCTGGGCACGTCATTTAAATTACATTAAATTGTTGTTGCGCTGACCATGAAAAGCTGCGGCAAATAAATTCGTTAAAATAACTGAGCCAAAAAAAAAAGGCAACAAGAACGCGGCCTCAGAGATTTGCTGCTGCCAAAGTGGAGCAGCAGCAGCAGCAGCAGCTACAATCCCCAGCAACAGTGGCAGCAATTTATGCGACCATGTTGCTGGCGGGCATTTGATTTGCAACACAAACAATGACAACGGCAACAAATTTCATGAATGAAAGATTGCGCGGACAGGAAGTGCTCCGCATAACGGACGCGGAGGTGGAAAGGATGTGGCTCATGCTGCCGTTGCAGTTGCAGTCGTCGTTGTTGTTGATTGTCTGTCGATAGGCGCGTTGTTTTGTCAGTGGGTTGCGCAAAAATGTTGCTCAATCAGCATGCATAATGCAGCAGCAGCAGCAGCAGCAGCAACATCAAGCGATCTGCAGCAGCAGCAGCTCCCCGACGAGGGTGGCTCCTGCAGTTCTGCCAGACGTTGCACAAATTGGAGGAGTCGTCGTCGTCGTTGCATGTTGCTGCTGGGGGAGAATGTTGCTGCTGTCGCCGCGGCCAATTATCCGCTTGGACAGAGTGACATTGAGGCTCTCGAACTCACCGCACTTTTAGCCTTTTAAGGAGCAGGTTAACGAAGCGCATTTATATTGTAATTATCTTGCATTCGGCGTTAATTTTAGTGGACCAAAAGTGGCACCTGCAAGCGGAAACCTGCAACCTGCAGCATGGAGCTGGCAAACCGGCAACCCTTTCGTCAGTGGCAAACATTTTAATTCAATTTACAAGTCCACTTTCCGATGCACAGAAAGAAAATGTTAGCCCTTAAACCTTAATAAAGAGTGTCTTTTAATTATTTATTCGTTTATGGAATCCTTTTTGAGGTTATCGTAATTTTTTTTCCTGATAACTTAACATATTTAGTGTAATTTTAAATTAATTCTACTAAATCCTCTTTCTTTTAAGAAGCAAATAAATTTTCTTTTATTTTGCCAGAGTGCTATTTTCCTTGCATTTTTCGCGGGTGCCAAGATACAACCATGGAAATGGAATTTGCTGATGTTGCTGTCGCTTCGATTGCTCGTTGTTTCAGTTGCTGCTGCTGCTGTTGCCTTTATTTTGGCTTTGCTAAATTAAGATTCCATTAGTTTTGCGGGCTGCCTTGGCTTTGGCATCTTAGAAATGCTGGCTGAGGCAGCGACTATAAATCTTGCAAGTGTCAAATGATGCAGTCGCCTCCTCGCTAAGTGCCTGGCAGCGATTCTCCTTTAGATCCCCTTTTCCCTTGTCTGCCCCTGCCCTTCCACGCCCTCCGGCCCTGGAAATTTCTCTGGTCTAACTGGGCGAGCAGGGCAAACGGAGGAACAATTGAAACGTGTCGTAGACAATAAATTCCAAACTACAATAAATTATTGCTATAAATATTTCGCCAAAGCTTTTTCCACCAACTCGGCAGTGTTCAGTTTTCTCTCCTGTCTTTTGTCTTTTGTCAGGAAGTCAGAGTGACAGACTGTCGGTGAGTGTCAGGGAGATTTCCTTTCAGAGTACCGGAGAGCAGTCAAAAAATTGAATTAGCCATCGGAATCGAATCGAAAAATGGTTTGGGAATGGGAAACGGGATATAAAAGTTCCCCCTTTCGGAGGGCTGGAGTGCAAATCCTTTTATGGCCAAGCCAAATAAATCATTCCAGCCGCACAATGATGAAATTATTATTTATGCAGTCAGCGGGCACCTTTCCTCTCACCTCGCTCCTTGGCGACAGTTTTATTTGTGCGTGTTTTGTGCTCCAGTTAAAGTTAAAATGATACCCTGTACAGGAGGGGGTTATTGGGTTTTTTAATAATTTTTTATGAGAAATTTCTTAAGGGATTTTTTGGGAAACAATCAAAGCAAACTCATATTGAAAAGTTTTTTATAGGAATTTCTTTTAATTTACTTCTGACTTACTTGTCTCTGTTATACCCTATTCTTTATTATATAAATTTATCACAATTAATATTTTTATAATGAAATATTAAGATAATCAAAATTAATTTAAAAAAAATCTAAATAATTTGGAAACCTTAATTCCAGGGTATTTTATAATCCTGGCTACCGCTCTCGCAAGGAAGCCTACCTGACTGCCAAAGTTTGCTCCGTTTTGGCCACTTGTTGCTGCTGCCTTTTTGCCGCAATACTCCCGCTTCACCACCCCTTACTCCTGGCCAACTCTAAGCCAGGTTGTTGTTGTTGCTGGCGGAATGATTGCATGCAACATTTACCGTATTAATAAATTATGAGTATTTATGTGCTGTCAGAAGTCGTGACGGCAGAGCGACACACAAAGTGATAAAATTAGCACACAACAACAACAGCAACAACAACAGGCAGCAGCAGCATCACTACAAAATCTCAGTGCGTTTTCAAAACCCCCTCTCACCCCCTCACCCCCTTCCAGCATAGCATTTTGTATTTGTTTTGTTCGCGAGGGTCGTAAATAAAATATGCGTTTTTGTTCAATTGAATGTCTTCATAAGCGGGCGGCACCAAAACAATTGGAAATTTATGCCCGTGCCATATATGGAGCAGCTTTTTGAGCATAACTGTTTGGCGGAAAACCGAAAAACTCGAAAACAAAACCACAGCAAAAGCAGCAGGTGCAAAACTTGGCCATAAATATATACATACGGACCAGGTGGGGAGTTGGCCTGAAGAGGGGGTGGGGCTGTGATTTGGACGAGGAGATCTTGTAATACGTCCTGCAACAACGCCAATAACAACGGCAACATGGCAACACCAACAACTTGAGCAACACCAACACCAACCAACAACAACTTGTCTTTTGACACTTGGCGCATTTGACACTCAACGCGCGCATTCACTTTAAATCTAAATTTACTGATATCTGCGTACAAAATAGTATCAACAGCGGCGACAGCAGCAACAACAACACCAAAGACAACAAGTGATACACAACAACAAGTTGGCCGGGCTAAGACTGTCGAGTAACGAACGACCTTAGAGGTAATAAACATAAATAACGCCATTGAAAGCAACGCAGACGCAGCTGAGAGAGATCGAGTCGAGAGACTTGAGACCCCAAGACTGCAGACTCTACACTGAGAAGGAAAAGGTTGGAGTCACTAAAAAAAATTGTAAAATATTAATATTATATTTACTTACTTTTATTATT
>JAEIII010017552.1:0-18385 GCA_018905755.1 Drosophila ohnishii | reverse complement strand
GCTCTTTTTCACATCAGCCGTAAGCTCCGCTTTCCGCCGCCAGTGTGCGCGTGGCCTTAGGGCCGCGTGTCGCCTGCCATGTTGAAAAAATATTTGAAATTCATGTGCTACATATATAAAAGGCAGCTCCTGCCCCAGCTCCCGCTCCCACTCCCGCTCCCGCTGCTTCTTCGCATCCTGGGTATGCCTGCTCCCTGTTCAGCCGCTTGGCATTTCAATTGTTGTGCGTGGGAGCCGGGGGATTGGGGGATTGGGGGAGGGGCTGCTGCTATAGCTGCTATAGTATGCCAATCAAAATACTCGCGGGAAATACTTGGCATCGCTGGAGGAGCCCATTTCTGAATTCAGCTGGCAATTGATTTCCATTTTTGTTTTCCGCTCTCTCTCTTAGTCTGGCCTCCTCGTAAATCTGGGCTTATATGTTGTTTAAATCCTTTTTCCTTACAACTCGATTACGGAAATTACTCGTGTCTATATGCAACTGATTGAATATTGAGAATTTATGGCAGCGAAGTCTATACTTTTATTTAATAATCTCAAGACCTAATGACTTTATTTCATAATCTCAAATTGATTTTCCCTTTTCGAAATCTGATCAATTTCCCGTCGACAGTCTGGCCAATTACGTGACGTGAACCATTTTAAATATTGAATACTGCAATTCCAGATTAGTTTCCAATTGCATTAATTTTTTGTTACTTTCTGTACCATTCACCATTTATTTTTACGCCCTTTTTTTGCGGCAGATATCGGATATTCGATTCAGACTGCTGACCTATTTTCTGGACGGTCTGGTCCTTTTGCCCCGATCTGGCTTATCCTTTATAATCCCATTGAACCTACGTAAAAATATTAACTTTAAAGCCCTTTTGCATAAAATATCCATTTGGCTGGCTGATGTGCGGTGTGTTTTTCCTTTTGGAATTTAACAACCTCAACGGGCAGAATATTACGTAATGAATTGAATTTTCCACCCACCCCTTCGACTATATCCCAACTACATATATGTAAATTTGCTTTGCATATTTGTTGCGGAGATTATTTCTATTAATTTTCATAGTCAATGCCCGCGGAATGGGCTTTTTTGGCTTTGTCATGTTGCAGGGAATCAATTTTCAATTACCAAAAATATTGTTTAACTATGCCCTGCTGGCTTTAAAAAGTTTTATCCAACTTTCTGGTCATTTTACAAAATGTCACGCCACAGAAATCAATCAACCTAACGTGCTGGCTGGCCGGCTGACTGGACTTTATGATACTCAAATTCAGTATCATCAATTTAATTGAAAATTGCGATTCATGCGAGGCCTCCTTGGGGCCAACTTTGACGGGGCTTTGGCAAAAGTTTTGCGGCCATCCTTTAATTGATTTTCATTAACTTTCAATTCGATCAGTCCATTTGAATATTATCACAGCGACAGAGCGGCTGAGAGCTCTCGCTGTGAAATTGCCGGCCATCGGAGTGCCCAATTCCAATTCGTGCGGATTCATTTCATTTCCATTTCAGTCTCTGTGCGAATTTCCATTCATTAAATCAAAATTCAATATTGGCCAGGCGAAGCATGACGGACTGGCCAGGGAGTGGGGAGTAAGGGAGCAGGCCGAGGGTGGCCCTGGCTCTATTTCTATTTGATTTGGCCCAAAGCGCGCCGGGGACAAGCTCGCAATTCATAACTACACATATTTTACAAATCGATATTTAACGCTGCCGCGCGCTCGCTCTGCGTTTTTGGCAGTTGCATGTTGACAGCCAGCACACGGCGAATGGCGAATGCAGAATTCAGAATGGCGAATGCCGAATGCCGAATGCCAGAATGCAATGCAAAACTGTGCGATTGCAACTTTTCTAATTATTTTAAATGGCAATTTGTGTCAAAGCGTCAGCTCACTCACTTTGTGTCCCGAATAGAGAGGGACGACTACCGCCCGGCAGGCGAAACAATTTGATTAGCGTCCAATGGCAGAGCCACAGATATCGCCAATATATAGCATATATACGTATATTTGTTTATTTGCCAGACTGAGGTACTTGGCTTCGTAAAATCACATTTGATAAATACATTTTTGGGTCAGCACAGGGTCTGTGTGGTGAGAACTTCAAGAGGATATTGGTTATGATTCGGCCTAGTACATATTTTATAATATTTTAAGGACACTTTCAAAGGAAAAAAGCAGTGAAAATAAAAGGTTATGCTGTACTTTTTATTAAAAAGTTGTAAATATATTACTGCAAAATATAAAACAAAGTATTTGAGATCCAAAATTTGAGCTCAAGTTTCTTTAAATAAATCCCTCTAATAATTTTCCTGTCAAAAAAATTGTTTTTTTGTTAGAAAAATTTACAATACATCCACAAGGACTTGCTTGCACATGTGTAAAGGCATTTAATAAATACAGAAAAAATATTTTCCGCCCTCTTTGTGTGATCAATGGATGTACACTCACTTTCTGATAAGCCTTGAGCTGCCGATTACAATCCCCAAGCTGGCTTAACGTGTCCCAAACTCATTTGTTTCGCCATCTTTCCCAGCTTCCCATTGCCACCCATCTCCATCTCCAAGGTGCCATAAAAATTCGCCAAGCCGCAACATTAATCACAGATTCGCTGCATACACCAGGGCGCTATATCAATAACCAATTAAATTGAAATTAAATTTCGCCGCAGCCAGCGAGACCGGAAACGTAGCAATTTCGCAGCTACTTATGCGTGAGGGACCCGGGAGAGCTTTGGCTTCGGCTTCGGCTTTGGCTTGCAGCTGGGGGGGAGGGGCGTAATTCAATTTATAGCAAACCAGGAGAAAATTGTAGCCAACATTTTATTTTTATTTTCGCTATGGTTTTTCTCATTTTTTATTTATTGACTTGTGTCTGCAAATGTGTATGTGTGTGTGAGTGTGTGCGTGGTATGCGTTAAATTCCAATTAAATATTTCAATGGCAACCAAGAAGGACTCAGCCCAATCGGATCTGGAAGCCCCTGCCTGAAATACAACCAAAAACGTTCCTCTGTTTTTTCGGCTTTTCCCAAATTGTATTTTTCTATCAAGATGTATTAATCCACTTCCCTGGCCGCCTTTTCGGGGCTCCAACGTTCCTACTCCGGAAGTTTTGGCAACACCTACTCAAAAAAAAAAAGAAGAACGCAGAAGGAAACAGGAAAGCTGGAAGAAATGTAAGTAGACGAAGTTCCTTCGGCCAAAGCTCCTCCATGCGCCGCCTCCTCCTCCTCTTTTATTTAGCGCTTTTGGCCATGTCTCTCTGTGCGGTTGGGCCAAAGTTATATTGGTTTGCGTGACTCTCAACAAAAGTGAAATAACAATTGCAACAACAACAACAACAACAACAAGAGCAGCAAGGACCCACCAGAAATGCCAAAAACAAACAGAAGGAACAACCAAGCACGGCCCGTAAGCAACGGCAACAAAAAATAGAAATAAATTCTAAAGTGAAATTAGTATTTTAGTTATCCTCTGTGCCTGCTCACGAGCCACACGAATGAATATAGAATAAAAAATAAAAATGAACAAAAATTGAGTACCTGAAGAATTTTCAGGTGGTTCGCCCCGCTTTGGTGGTTGCTCAATACGGATTGTGCAGTGTGGCTTGAGGAGTACTCAAAAAGTGCTTAGGCATCGACTGGAGGGGGAGAATATTTGTGAAATGGGCAGGGCAAGGTGCTTGTAAATGGCTGTTTTGCGGGTTTTTCCAATCGAGGTGAGTCGGAAGTTTTTCCGCCCAGAAAATATGATAATTTGAGGGAGAAGGAGCAGTCAGCCAAGGGAATCTTCAGGAGGATATACCTGTGACGAGTGTCTAGGAAATTGGCTAATGAAGAATATTTTCGGGCAATCAAAGAGGCTATAATAACCGAAGAAGTAAGCTTATCAAGCGGTCAGGATGTAGAATTAATTTAAATATGTTTTATAGATAATATTTCCCTTTTTGGCTGAGCACAAATATGGTTCTTAAAGTTGATGAAATTGTAATAAAATGGGTTTAATAACTGAAAAACTAAGCTTATCAAACGTTCAAGGTGTAAAATAATTGAAATATTTTCCACAGATAATACTGATTTTAGTTCTTAAGCCCCACCATCCTTTAAAGTTTTCAATGAATCAAGTTCATAGTGATCTTGAAATATTAGTTTTCTTTCAATCCCTGTCATAAAAACTCCTCAATTAGCCCTCGCTGCAACTATATCCACAATGAACTGCCAGTGGCAGCACCTAACCTTTGGCTCTCTGAATTATTTAGTTGCTTGGCTGGAAAGTTTCAGCTTTCCACTTCCATTTCGACTACAGACACATGCCAAGTATTTCCAATTGTTTGATTTGGATGCGTGCCTGGTGTGTGTCCATGTCCGGCCAAACGCCAAATTTAAAATTAAAATCTATTTGTGAGCGATTTGGAGCAGTTGGACGGGGAAAGGACTCGACTTGCTATATTGCCTGACAGACGACAGACAGGCTCGTATTAAAAACTGTGACGATATAAACTTTCATGGTGGATAAAAGGTAGTTAAATTGCTGTGTGCAGTGTCTGGGAGCAGCAGCGGATTTATCCCCATTGTTTGTTGTTACGGCAGACACAATACTCCCTCTCCAATGTAGCTCTGGAACAGCAAACAGCCAACAGCCAACAGCCGAGAGCCCCATAGCTAAACCGCATTTGGACAAGCCGGGCAAAGTCATAAGCTTTTGTTTTACTGGCCCCACCAATGCGGTCGGATCTGCTGCCGCTCCGCCCGGCAATCTCATAAATTGCATGACATGAGTTGCATACTACATAACATATACGTAGATACCATATCCATATATGTATGGAAAGTTCTTCTCATCGCTCTGCCGCATAAAATATACAAAAGGGCAGCAGCTGCACACAGATGCAGTCGATATATAAGCAGGGGTTAGGGCAACGCAACCCCTTTGTTTCGGGGGCGGAACCTATGGGGTATGGGGCATGGGGCATATGGATGTGTAGAGGGTTTGGTACTTACCAATTGACAATATGCCGGCATCGTTGGGTCGCAGGACGTGCGTAAAGTAGATTTTCAAACCCGAATTATCCGCCATTTGTCTGGCGTGTAATTGGGCAAAGTCGGGCTTCAAATTGTTGTAATGGGTCTCCATTAAATAATATTTGGCCTGGCGCGACTCGATCGGGTAACCGGCCTCGTGTGGATACGTAAAGCCCTGCGAAAAAAAAGGGAAGTTCGAAAAAATATGACAACGGCAAACAGGACGCAAAAAAAAGGAGAGGAAAGAAGGGAAAGAATATGTTGAGTGTTTGTTTTTATACCCGCACACACGGGAGAGAGTATACATATACGCCGTAAGTTGGGCGGAAGTTGATGCCATGGCCATGTGCAATTTAAATGCAGCCAGGACCCGGCTCCGCCTCCTCCTCGTCCTTCCCATTCCCATCTCGTCCATTGCCATTCAATTGCATTGCGGAACGCCCCACGGCGGACAGCAGCCATAACATGCCACTGCATTATGGCGCTCTTCTGATGAAATTATGAAAAACCCTATCCTCCAATCCAGCCCAGAGCTGAACGGAGAAGGGCAGAGCGGTGCTGAGCTGCTCGAGAAACGAAAAAACAACTGACGAAGAGTTCAGGGGCCAAAAGGGCCAAGGTATTTATTATTTCGTTGCACTCTGCCAGGACAAAGAGCTTATGGATTCTGAGAAGAAGGATGTTTCTGAAGTGATTTCAAGCTAGAAAATTAGTTTTTATCAATAATGAAATTCTTTCTACTTAAGGTTTTAAATTTTCTTAGGGAAAGGAAATGAAAGTATTTGGAATTTAGGGATAAATTGTATTAATGATCATTTTATATACTTTTCAGTTGAATATCTCTTGAGTCCATTACGTTTCTTTTCAATTGCAGCTCATACAACTTCAATTCTGATATATACTTACTGATAACCTGATATATAAAGATCACCTGTTTTATAGATCTAGGGTAACTAGACCCTCTATCAGACTCTTTCCAAGCGCTTCAGTGACGCCTTTCTTCGTGTTGAAAGGAAGCATTTGCGAAGGTTAAATTAATATTGCATGGTTATGGTTATGACGAGAACGGGCCATGGGGTATCGGCGGGATATATATAGTATAGGGATTCAGATTCCGTTGCCGGATGCTTACCTCGCTGCCGCGCGACCAGGAGGCGACGATGGCGTTGCACGCCAGCGGTATGGATCGGGCTCCCAGGCACTGGCGACCCTGTTCGCGTGCCATCTCCTCCAGCTCGGCGTGGGCTCCCTGGCACTCGTGCAGCGTTATGTGCTGCAAGTAGTGCACGCTGGACGATGAATCATAAATCGGTTCGTACTGCGGCCATGAAAGGAAAATGAAGCAGAGACAACGGTTAGCGAGATGTGCATTGTGGGTATATATATGTATATGTATATGGGAGAGGCACCGAGACGGGGATAAATTTTTAATATTTCAATTTGGTTATGCCGAGGCCAAGAGACAACGACAGCGACAGCGGGCAGAATGCAGCTGGGCTGGGAAAGCGGTGGAAAAGCGGGGAAAGTCTCTACAGCGACAGCTACTGGCAGACAAAAGCGGAATGCGAGTCGCTGAGCTACTGCACTTGGCCTTAATTATGCATTGTATTTAATATCATTTAGTCCTGCACTCGGGCGAAAATGTTTAAGACGGAGGACAGACGGTAATTCCGACTGTTGGATGTCCTTTAAGACTTTAAGGATAAATAGAAAATAGGTTAAAGCTCTCAAGTTACTTAACCTTTTAAGCAGACAAAGGAACAAATAAATATGTATCCTTACCCGTATCAGGTGATGCTTGCGATTGATGTCCTCCAGCTTGAACATCTTGCACCAGAAGAGCGGCAGGTCACCGGCGGGCAGCTCCACATCCTCGTTGCGCAGCTCCAGGACTCGCACGCGCTCGTCGTGCGTGGGCGAGGGCATCGGCAGCTGGGCGCGCTGCATCATGACCATGGGGCGGTAGGGTCGGAAGGCGCGCTCCGGATCCGGAAGGGTGCCCGGGCGCACAGAGCCATGCGGCGGATCCTGGGCGTGGTACATGTACAGCAGGCGCATCGTGTCGTTCTGCAAAGGAAGAGCGGATAATGGTGGGTTGAGAAGTGAAATGAGAAATGTGTAAAAAATTAGTTGGTCTGCCCTGGTCAAGGTGGGTTAAGTTGCTGGGTGCAGGGTGCTGGTCCTCGAAATGGCGCTATAATGGCGCGTTGCAACAACCCAGCAACAGCGGCAATAATGTCCTTGCTGACGTGTACACGGATGCACTGTCTGGCTGGGATTGCTGCTCCCCCAGCCTCCAAGTTTCGCCTGCTAAATGAAGTACACACACACACAGGGAGAGAAAAAAAGAAGAGCAGAATGGGAGTTCTCGTAACAACAGGGCAGGAAGGAAGCAAGGATGTTTGCCTGTGGGCAGAGTAGCAGCAGCAGGACGAGGAACGCGGCCAGGTGGATGTTTGGTCAGCTGCCGTCGGAAGCTGAAGTCGGGGGCCCATTGTCGATGGTGGGTTAATGGTGCAAATTGCAGCGCACCACGGAACACGTTGCCGCACTTCACCCGGAACGAGGGGAGGGAGGATTCCGGTGCCGGCAGGATGGATGCCTTCCTTCACTTCACTATTCCGTGGCCAAAAAAGCAGCTTTCTCTGTTCGCTCTCGGAGTGACCGCATTTCATTTATTTAATTCCCATTTAACAAATTAATTCCGCTGCACTTATGGGCCAGCCGCGTTGCCAAATTTCAGTGGCAGGTCCAAGACCAGCACTCGCTGTACTTGAGCTGTCCGTGCTTGAATTTAGCCGAATTACATTCTCCCGCCGGCCCTGGTGCAATTTCCAGTCCACAATGGCATCTTTGGGCAACCAATTTACACTTCAAGTGGGCGCAACCCCGAACATTCGTCTAGCTCGGGGAAGCTCGACCATTTTGCCCTTTTGGCTCTCTGCTTTTAAGAGGGGTTTCCCCCCAGAGAGAGTGAGATAGAACGGGGCTTGCATGTATTTTTCATTTGCCACGTAGTTTTAATTGGTAAACCCGAAAATTAAAGCAGTCATTAAGGAATCACGGTGCTCGGCCACTGCCTCTGCTGCTCTTGCTCACCTCTGACCCTTGGCTATCTGCTGCTGTTGCTGCTGCTACTCCTGCTCCTGCTACCCCTTTGTGGACGCCTATGTCCTTGGGGGCTTTTGGAAGCCAACAGTCAGCTGTCATTGTGTGCACGTCATGTCCACGTGAGTGTGTGTATGTGTGAAACAACAATAACAACACATGTAGCACTCTGGGAGAGTGAGTGTGTGTGCGAGTGCGGTGCAGTGAGAGAAAAAAACCAACGTCGGGGGCATCCATTTGAATTCATTGTGGCAAAGTGCCCATTGTAGCTGTTAAGTGGAACTGTAGAGTACCATGTTCGACAATTGACGGCCCAGGACGAGCAGCTCTGGGGGGGTCAGGCTAGGTCCTTGTTTCAGCTTGTTCATTTTGCCAGCCAGCCAGCCGGGCAGTCAGGCATCCAGGCAGCCAACGAGGAGACAATACTTTAATTAACAATTCCCTTTCCCCGCCTGGCACCGCCCCGCTCTGCGAACAGAGGGGTGTAGAGTGTGTAAAAAACCTGTACAAATGAGTCGGTTGTCCTGGTTGTCCTGGCAAACACTGCGGGCGGTGGCCAGCGCGGCGCACTAACCGCCCGGCAATCGCCAGGAACAACAACCCACAATAACAGCCGAAGCACAGCAGAAGCACAGCGGCAGCAACAAAAACTGCTGGCCAGTTTTAAAACATTTGGCCAGAGACAGAAGCAGAGGCAGAGGCAGCAGCAGCGCGGGGACAGGCACAAAAGTCATTAACGCTGAGGCTACCGAAGCTGACTGGGCCTGGACATGGCCCAGATGTAAAAACATGACCAGTGTGGCAAAAAACTCAACGGTCGCCTCCACGGCAACAATGGAAAAAAGGAGGCCTTCTAGGGACTACTCTCCGGACTCCAGAGTGACCTGTAAATTGTTAAATTTAAGCTACAAAAGGGTTTGCGCGATTGGTATTTGCGCAAAAACTTGCGAAACAATAGGGTTTGGCTGAGAGCTCATCAAAGCGCCACCTATGGCTGAGTGATCAAAGCTAAAGCGGGGGTCAAAAAGGGGGGTTAAAGTGGGGGTTAAAGTGGCGGTTAGCTACAGGGGGTTAAATGGAAACTGTAATTATTGAGTAGCTAGGAAAAAAACACCCTTAAATGGTCTGTTTATCGATTTGGGTTGCTGATTTAGCTTTTAATTGCTTAACACTCTTTTTTTTTGCACAGAAAAATTACAACGGAAACAAGGGTTAATGGGAGATCAAAAACAGAGGTAATCGGAGAAGTAACCTCTAGTTAATGATTTATAATTTGAGTATAGTATAACCCCTAGTAGATGATTATTATTTTGATGTTTTTACTTTTATATAATTTTATAGGATTTTTTTTCCATATATTGTACATTTCTCCTTAAAATTCTTCACGATAAAGTAAGCTTTTTATATAAATACATAAACTTGATCAATAATAAATTCCTAAATCGATTTCTTCCAAATGAAAACCTTCTAAATTAATATAGCCCCCAGCTAAAAGCCAAGATTAAAGTAACAAAACATGGGCTTGGAAGATTTGCTATTGCAGAGAACCCATTAAGCCCTTGCCAGGTACTGGGAAGCCAGACTTTGTATGTGTGTATAATATCCAAGTGTGAAAAAGTGTGCACCGAACTATGCACACGCACGACAAGGATGACGAGGAGGATTCCGGAAAAGAGACGGAGACGGAGCCGTAGTAGTAGCCGTAGCCCGTTGCCGTAAACGTAGCCGTTGTGGAACAACAACTGCGAGGCGAAAACTAAAATGAAATGAAAAGCTTCAGCAAGGATTACAACCAAAAATTAATGAAAGCAAACTGGCTGCGGTCATTTGCCGTGGTCAACGGTCGGCCAAGGCTTAATTGCCAAAGACGATGACGATGACGATGTTGTGGACACAGAGTGAAGGAGAGAGAGAGGGGCGCTGTGAGTGTGGTCAAGAATACAGGTTACACTTTAGTGACTGCCGCAGGAGGGACCAGAAGGACATGGACTCGGACTCGAACTGGGCTCGAGGCTAATTGTGAATGCGGCGGGGACTCGAGCTCGGACTTGGACGACTCATTAGAGTGGCTTTGGTTACGGCCCAAAAAACCTGCGAGGGTTGCAGGACTCACTCGCAGCCAGGACTCGCACACAGCCTCGAACGGAACGCTCGGCTGAGCCTGGCTGCCTGCCTGCCTGGTTAAGTGCACTCCAAAGGTCATTTAACCTCTGACTGGGCGGGTTTTCAATGTTCTCAACGCACCGGTGGTGGCTTCAGGACCCCCTGCAGTCGCTGGCGACTTTTTGGCCCAGTTCACATTCAATTAAGCCACGTTAGCCCAAGCTGCAGGCGTAGAGCAAACGGATTTGATGGGTTTTATTTTGGGAATTTTCAAAGAAATAAAAATAAAGTTGGCGAAGGAAATTCAGTAAAAAAAAAAAGATAAACCCTATAGCATTTCCCGCAACCGGATCTCTTTAATGTTACTCTTTAATATCATTCTCTACAGAAAAATGCTTTCAATTGTGGCTGGAAGTAACGATGGAACTGCTTTCTTTATTGGCATAAACTTCACTTGCAAATCACTTCAGTTTGTTTCTCATTTTTGCGCCCGCAGCATGCTGCCGGCTGCTGCTCCCATTCGTTCACACATTGCACCTTTAAGAGCCATTTGTAGTAGTTGTTAATGGCATTGTTATCCTGGATGCAGTCTCGTGCTTCTCGTGCTTTTTATTGTTTTTTTGCCCACTTTCCTTTTGCCATTTCAACGCGTTGCCATAATGGGCCAATTGTCCTTAAATGCGGAGCGTGTTCCGCTCGCTAAGTTGGCTCTGGCCTCTGGTCCCGGGCTCAGACTCCGGCCGCTGTGGCCGTGGTAATGGCCCTGGCCCTGGCCAAGACCAGGGGCCAGTGGTCAAGTCGGAGTCCGAAAACTTTGTCTGTGCTGGCCCCTGTTTAATGTGCACGTAATTGAAATGCATTTACAATTGAATTATAAACAGAGCAAACAAATGCGGCACCAGGACTCGCACATACATTTACATGAATTCACACTTGAGTGCGGGGGAGATGCGGGATGAGGGGGAGGGTATGTTGGCAACTTGCATTGTGCAAACTTTCTGTTCGGAGGCAGCAGCTGAGCTCAAAACTCGAGGTCCTTGCGCTTCGCTTCTGCTCTTCTTTCGCCTCGCAATCGGCAATCAAATCAACCGTTCCCCAGGAACCCGTGTCCTTTCTACATATTCCTATATGTGTGTCTGTCTGTCTCCGTGCTTGTGGATGTGTAAGTGCACTAGGGTGATCCTTAGCAATCATAGAGAATTTTTAAAGATTTTTTGGATTAAAAATTGCGTTGTTTTTCTGCCTTAAAATTGGTTTCAAGTAATATTAATCATACGCAGTGTTGGCCTTAGAAGTATTTTTTAACTTTTATTTATTTTTCTCTTTTTTAGCTGGTTTTCGGAGTTTTACAAGATTTTTCATCATATAAACATCATTGTTTTCTTTTTTTTAGAAATATTTTTGAAGTAATATTACTCATACGCAGAGTTGGCCTTAGAAACACATTTTCTTTATTTTTATTTCCCACTTTTAAGATCCACCCTAACCAGTTTTTAGGATACAGGTTACTATGGTCACGTCGGCCATTTCTGTGAGTGCCTGTCTGGGGGATCTGGCCTCGCCTTGGCCATTCTACACTCGCCGAAGCCCATTGAATATCAATTTTGCATGTGGGAAATGGCATCGGAAACTTCGATTTCAATTCGGACATGACCAAGTTTCCCCTGACAGTTCTGTGATTTCTTCCAGTGTGTGCAGCAGTTGCCGCTCCTGTTGTGGCATTTATGCCATTCCAATCATCAGTTGGGACTTGTGCAATTTCGGAACTTTCCGACAGCTGATTTCAATAACTAATAGGCAGAAGTGGTCAGCAAAGCCGCCCCCCATTTCTAGCCCAAAACCCCTTTTGTTGCACTCTAATTGCCGTGTCAGAGTCTGTGATTGCCTTCGACCGGAGAGAAATCATTGCACATTGTTGACAGCCTCCTGAATCGGAGACGGACTCGGACTTGGACTTGGACATCTCGGGGCACAGCTGGAGGCCACAGACAGGTGGGACTGGGACCAGGCATGGGAGGAGCAGGAGGACGACAAATCAGGCCAAAGTATTCCCAGTTCTGTAATCGTTTTACGGCACTCTCTACGTCTCTGCGTCTCTGCATCTCTGCTAAGTGGCTTAATGATTTTTGTTTCATTAAATTGAGTCGCTTCGCATGTGGACACATTTGTTTTTGGTGCAATTGACATTAATTTGATTTATTTACGGCAAGAAGGCAAAGGCCATTTAGCTCAAGGTGCAACTGCTTTTGGCAATTGCATTTAAATTAACAAATCTAATGAGCTTTCTCCCCCCAAGTGCTGCCACCCAGTCCGTTCACTCATTTATCCTTCGGATAGCTCTATTCATTGCAGGTATGTGTGTAAATGAAAATGTTGTTTAAACTGTGAGGAAAATTAATGTTGCTGAGTGGACAAAAGCGGCCGTCTTTGAGTGCCCAAAATTATTGCAGCAAATATGTCTTCCTTGGCCATAGTATATAGTATTTGTGCACAGGTTTTGGCAAATGCAACTTGAATTGCCAGCCATAAGAAGATTAAGCCGAAAGTGTAAACAAGCTGGGTGCTTCAAATGGGTCAAATAAAGTTGAAATTATAGTTTAAATGAAGCCAGAAGAGGAATTGAAAAATAATTGCTTTGCAAGCGGAAAACTTGAGCAGAAATAATTTAGATATTAGCCGAAAGCTGGTTAATGAAAATAGTTCAAGAGGCACTCAAGTATTTAATAGGAAATGTAGGAGATACTCTTTTATCTTGGGTGGTCTTAAGCTATTTCCCTATCTGGGCTTACATACTTTCATTTGGTTAATGTTCAGCTGCACATTTGAATTTATCCATTTTCCATTTGGTATCTTTTTCCCTTACGATGCTCCGATTTTGTACTCACTTCACTGCCTTCCCCTGTTGCCTAATTCATATTCATTTATTGTAGTTGCTGCAGCTGTATCTTTTTCTCTCTCTGTTCAGTTATTGGTAACCTTCCGGATCCGGATATGGAGTGGGGTCCAAGCCAAACTGGCATATCCGTTGTTTTATTACATTTCGTTTAGTTTTTGGCCAACTGACCACTTTTTTGCGGTTACTTTGTGTGTGTGTGTGCAAGTGTGTCTGTGGATGTGGATGTGTCTTAGTTGCTCGGACTTTGCGGTTGCTTTGGTCACTAGCGCGGTATTTGGCTTACATCAGAATATGAGCGAAACAAAAAAAAAAAACACAACTGACGTACACACACAGCGGGATCGGATTGGGGACGGGGCATTCCCCCTTGGCTTAAAATGAATTTACTAACCGAGTTTGTTCGGGGAGAGTTTACCAAATGAAAAGCGGAAAAAGCGGGGCGAAAAAATGCAAGTTTACTTCGCCATTTGACCATAAATAATATAATAAAATAACTACACAGGTCAGGCAAACTATTGCATACTTTATGGCGTCCTGCAGAGCAGGACCTCGTCCTGTCCCGCCCTCCCCACTCCCCACTCCCGCAATATGTGGTCTAATATTTTTATAAACAAATTGGTTTTGCACAGCTCAGCGGCTGAAGGGGCATCGAGGGGTGCTGGCGTTGATGATTTTCCACATACTCCTGTCCAGTTTGCGGTTTCCACATATATATATATGAGTTGGTTTTTTAGGTGGCGCCCTCGGGCTGTCAGCGTTTGCCACTTTAATTACTTTGGCTCCAAGGATGCGCAGATTTTCACCTTTTTTGCTGTTTTGGCTTTATTATGACCTTTTTTTCTTCCTGTTTTTGGCCCTGCCCTGTTGCATTTGACAGGGCGTCTCCTGGCCATATCCTGCTGCGCTGAAAGGCAACTCAACTGGGCTCGTTATTTATGGCGCCCAAACGTCACCCACTTCACCTCGTTCGCCATGAAAATTGGGACGGAAAAATGGCCCAAAATGGGCGAAAACCCCTCCCTGGTTCCCTCGTTGGATGTTTGGAAAAAAATGCCGAAAACTCTCTCTTTGCCGGCTGCTTTGTTTGTCGGTGCATTACTTTGGCCGTTAAATCCCCTACTGGAGTTTAGTATTGCAGTCCTGGACCCGGGATCCGCTTTCTCCTGCTCCGCGCCCTCGCCCTCCGTGCTCTCCTTCAATATTTGTCGCTTTAGGGCATTAAAACAAACGTTTCCCATTGCGTTGTGTGTTGGGTTTGCCTTTTGCCTTGCTTTCGGTTTCTGTTCCTTTTTTTTTCCCCAGTTTTTGGTGTGCACGTTTCACATGCACTTCTAGTGCCACAACACCATCAACATGAAGCCCATCCACCACACGCACCCCCACAATAGATGGGAGTGCATCCCCAGTCCCATACTCGACAGAAATCCCATCCCCGAAAACAGAAACAACACACACACACGGAACAGAAAATGCAAACTTCTGAGCGCGAAACGTGAAAATCACGGCCCAAAAATAAAACGCAACAAGAGGAGAATTTTGGGAATAAGTCGGTTGGAAAACCGGTTGGAAAATACTCTATATTTAATTGAGAGAGTTGCCAGGAAAAGGGTTTATAAATTTGTTATTTTTATATATAAATAAAAATATAATTGTGAAATTAAATAAGAAATTACTCATCATAAATCATTTACAGAATTTATTATACTTTTTACAAACTATGAGACTTTATTTGAAATATAGTTAATGAACTATAGTACATTTTTTATCAGTTCTTTTAACAATTATCCCTAGCAGGACTTTAATTTCAATCCAACCCAAACCTCAACTGACCAGTTTTTAATTTTCCCTGCAATACAACAGTTGTTGGATTGTTTTTCGTGATGGTTGCAGCTGCAAATCTGGACGAGCGCGAATCTCTTTGCCAGTTTATACAAGTGGAGGCTGCCCGCCGCCATTCCGGCTTTCGAGTCCTTGGGTCCTGCGAATGGGCATTCGCTCGTTGATTCGCGCGCTCATTCGATGCTCGTCAACTCGCAAACTCATGTGTAAAAAGGGACAATGCTGGGTTTTAACTTTAATAAAGCGACTAGAGGCAGCAGCTCCACTCATGGACCACCATCAAAATCCACATTTTGGCTCCCTCCACGAATCCTCCACTGGCCGCTGGCAGGACTCTGGGTTTTCTGGGCCTGCACAGGACTAGGGACTGGGGTTGTGTACTTGATTTTTGGGCAAAGCGGCAAATAACATTTTTGTTTGGCTTTGACGTTGTAGCAATTGCAACGGTTATTCCATTTGCTTGACAAATATACGACGCCGTCGACGATGAGGACGTTGGGTTGTTTCGGCGGGGATCGTTTAGGACTCCGTTTTGGGAACTCCACTCGCAGCTCGAACAACTTTTCGCCCCAGCCGGAATTATGCGCAATTTTTGTTTGGCTGCCGCGCGGCCAACGTAAAGTGGTCTAGGTTAGATGAGAGTGTTTGTGTTGCAAAAGAGGCTTTCAGCCGGGATTTCCACAGTGCCCATTGCATGCCACTCGGCTGGGTTATGACTGGTTTTTATTTTCTGTTTTTGGCTCTTTTTGGAGTCCATTGTGCGCTTCAAAGCAATCAACATAAAACGGTCCGCAGAAAAAATGGCAAAAACATTGCGAGCCGTAATGAGCGGGAAGCATTAATGGATGGTTTCGGTTTTGCCCTTTTGGCCAGTATTTTTTTTTTTTTGGCAAAGGTTAATTCCATCATATTTTCGGCGACCACTTGAACTTTGCCGTTGCATTAATGGCTGCTGCTGACCACCTTGTGCACTTAACTCAGCTTTTAGCTGGC
Source organism: Drosophila ohnishii (assembly GCA_018905755.1). NCBI lineage: Eukaryota > Metazoa > Arthropoda > Insecta > Diptera > Drosophilidae > Drosophila > Drosophila ohnishii. The sequence continues at coordinate 2,430 of JAEIII010017552.1, read as the reverse complement.
ATTTCTGCCCCTGTGACTTTGGCACTAACAAAGTGCCAAAGGCTTTCCACTTCGCTGAGTGAGCTCAACACACAAAAAGTTACCGAAAAAGAAACCGAGCTAAAAACTTAAATCAATTTAAATTTCGTTGCATACTTTTTCGGGGCGGAGGTTGGCTCGGTTTCCGCTGCTTTTCGGGGGGACGTGTGGCGGCGGCGGGGCGGCCCTATTAAATTTTTAAGTGCCGAGCTGTAACCGCAAGACCCGCAAACACCACACAAGCAACCACTCCACTAATAATTCATTATAAAAGTCAGTGCTTTGGTTTTGGTTTTTGCGTTCTGCTGTGACGCGAATCCATAGTTGCACTCCTTGGTTACTTGGATCCTTGGCCCCCTTGGAGCAGCTCGGGGCTTATGTCGTGACAAACTGCACACATATGTGGCCCGTTACTGGGAGAGGGATGGTGTCCATGGTGTCCGGGGCGATGGTGTTCATGTTTATGGCCCGATTTTGCACAAAAGTCAACGCCAGGAAGGGGAAAATGCCGACGAATGTCTGTTCCGGCAAACGCTTTCGCTGCGGAATCGCCAGCTTTTCCAGAAACTTGCCCCACCTAAGGTTGAAATCGTTTCGAAGAATTCTCTGCTTTGATGTAAAAATTGCAATGGGTCTGAGGGTCTGAGGGTCCTGGGGGTCCTTAGCCCTGCTGCTGGTAAGTGTTGAAAATTACTGTCGACTTGACTTGTTGCCTTTTTGTTTTTGCCTTTTTGCTGATGGAGAGAGAACAACAATAACATTACATACACATGTGTATATGCAGGGACCCGCCATTAATGGGCAAAAATTACTGTTTACAAGTGGGGAAAACTCCATCTAGCCGGGCTCCTCCAGCTCGAGTGCAAGTTTCGTGTTAAAATAATAAACACATAGCAAAAATTGTAGCGCCATGCGGGGAGGCATGAACGAGGACTGGGGCATAATTCCATTACAGAACTACTCCAGCTCCGGGCACATAAATTATATTAAAAACAATATTTTCAGCCGGCTCTTCGAACTCGACTCAACTGAACTTCACACGCCAAAGTTTTAACATTTTTTTCCTCACCCTGGGTTTTTGCATTTTAAATTGCCGCGGACAGGAAAATGCCGTGGCAAGCTTAAACAATTACCTCGAAACAAAGAGCAACAAAAAATGATAATAACCAAACTAAGAGCGAAAAAACAATATGAAATTATTATAATGACAATTAGTGTTAATTGTCACTTTAGGCGCGGAATGCTGCCGCTGAAATTATAATTTGCCCAGTTTAGAGGAAATTTGCATTTCAAATGAGTTTCTTTTTGTTTTTCTTGCCGTTTGTTTGTTTGTTAGTTCGCCCGGCCTAAGCAAATAATAATAACAATAATAATAATAACGCAACATGAAAGTCAATGGCAAATTAAAATTTGTAATTACTCAATTATTTTGCATAAATCAAAACGAGAGGAGATCCTCGCCTCGCTCTCCTGTTCCCAATAAAAGGACCCTAAAAGTTTCCGTCAGGGAAATGGCGGCTCCTTAATGACAATTCTGTGTAGCTCGTCAAATCGGTGGCTTTTTATTGGCAGGGAGAGGCCGGACCATAAAGATTTTAATGATTGGCAGTGGGCGTTGGGCAATTAAGCCGGTTCGAGTCGGAGTTTGGGAAAATTTAATTAAAGCCACGACAAAAACGCGTACCAGTGTCTATTGTTGGCTCAAATAAATTGAAACCATTCATTATCGGGACGGGAAAAGAACTGTGTGTGTGGGTGGAATAATTAAGGCAACTGGCTGGAATATTGAGTGATAAATGTATCTCAATCTGTGCATGCCAAATTTATCTCCCCCTAATCCTTTCCTTGATTACTCCAAGCCATAATTCAGCATTTGTCAGTTGTCGTTCGCATTTCGCCTTTAAGTGCCAAAAGTTTGAAGGGATAACGTGGGGAAATCATTAAAAATATTTCAATGACCAGCGCCGAAAGGGAAACTTTACAATATCCCCTTCCTGCCTCACATAAAAAACGAGAGAAAAATAAAAATCAGAACTCTGAAATCAAATTGAAATGACGCACTTAATGGCATTTTATGGTTTATGCGCACTTTTATTATTCCACCTCCCTGTTCTTTTTTTTTCTTTATCTATAAATTCGGACACTTTTTCTGTGCTTTTCCATTTCTCATTGAGTTTCCTCCGAAAAGTTTGACCCTTGGAAAGGCAAAAGAAAAGCCGAGTGACGTCAGCTGCGGTCTCTTGACTCTTTTTGGCCAATTGGTAATTTCGTTATTAGTCACGCTCTTTGCGCTTCATTAATGTTCATTACACATAAATGAACCCACATCGATTGATATTTTTCAACTTGCTCGCCGGCGCACAGTAGCGCCTTTTCCCATTTTACGTTGCAAAAATCATAACTTTTGAACCA
>JAEIII010017515.1:0-14913 GCA_018905755.1 Drosophila ohnishii | reverse complement strand
TATGAAATGTATATTTATATTTAAATAAAAAGTTTAAAGACGTATTTATAATAATTCCTTGAATAAATAATGAATGAAGACTTGGAGAACTTACTTATTTTAATATATATTTTAAAAAGACATTCGAAAATAGCAATATTTTTGTATCCAAGGAAAAAGTTTCAGTTTCAATAAATAAATAATATCAATACCACATTATTTATCTATCAGGCTTTTATATAAATAAACCAAGCAGTTTAATATTTTATTCGTATATATCGCTATTTAATATAAGTAGCAGAATGCAATATTTGCTAAATAATTTACTAAGAACTAAAGTCAATTTAAATAAATACAATATGAAATTTATAAAACGTTATATTTTAAATTAGAAAAGGAAAAACAGTTTGCCAAGATAAGCCTCTTTCTTATTATTCTTTCTTATTTTATTTTAGTTTTTATAAGCCACATATTTCAAGGAAATATAATTTAAGGTAAAATAGTATATTTCATTTATTTTTTACTTATTTATTATTAAGAAGCCGTAAGTTTAAGCCTAATATATAGCCAAACCACCATCTCTGTCAGACCAGTTAAGCCCATGTTCGGTGCCCATTCGCTGGTTCGTTCATACAAAATTGGACTGATTGGGAACAAGTTGGCTTCCTTTGTTCGATGCAACTGAGGTCCCTACGGGGATGGAGTGGGCAAGGGGCTTCTGGCGAGGCTGCTGAGGCGTTCAGTGGGTGGTGGGTGGGTGGAGTGAGCAGCAGGTAAGCTGTATTTGCCCTCGGCTGGTCGTTGCCTGATGTTTGAGTGCATTACTACAGCTGTTTTGTTTATACGCGAACGTCGCGTCTCTTCTCTCTGGGTCCAAACTATTCCGAGTTTGCGGTTTGTGCTTTTTATGGTCTGCGTGTTGTTGTTGTCTTTTTGGTTAGTGTTGCCGCTGCTGTGTTGCTCTGCCAGCTACTGTGTTGTCTTTGTGGCCTCTTCTTCGGCGGATGGAATGGATGGTGGCAAGTTGTTAAGTTAAATATTTACCCGACGCCGGGCAGCCCACAGCCAGTTTAGTGCTCCGCTCCGCTGATCTTTCGCCTGGAAAATATCCCAATCCGAAGACGAAGCCGAATTCGAATCTAAAGAGCGTAAAGGGTGGGGGGGAAGAATGGAGAACGGAGAACACAGAACTTGTTGGCAGCCCTTCTTCATATGACCATATCGGGTGCTGGATCTGTCGTTGTCATCATAAGAGTGCTACTGTGAGCCACACTCGAAGAATGCCACCAAGTCTATGACTTTGCCTAGAAATATTTCTAAAATATATTGAAAATATTTATATCATAATTTAATCTCTAGAAAAAGGGATTCTTTTTCTTACTAAACTTTTTATATTACTTATAAAATTATTTCAAAATTCCCCTCATTTCTTTCAAGTGCACTTGCCTTATACTATTAGGCATGTCCCGTGGACTAGCTGCCCGGGAGCTGAGCACATTGGACATGTCAAAAGGATTTGCGCCTGCGCTCTGAGGGATCCCAGGCTCAGGCATTCGGCGGAGTATCCCATAAACTGGTTGCACATTCCCTGGCTGAGGTAAAAAAAAAACACAAACCTGGTCATAAATCGAACAATGTGCCAGCCATTGACAGTTCGCTTAGCGACCCAAGGGTCTGGTCTTCTTTCTTGTTATTATTTTTATTATTTGTGACGGAGTCTGGCTTTGGGTTGCCTCCGTGGCGTGTATCACAATTTATTGGGCTATTAGTTGCCACTTGAGTGGGGACTGTGGGGATCGTACGGGAACACCCACGCCGCGTTCCCAAATCGTATTCAAATAAAGCATAAAAGCTGATAACAAAGGCCTGGAACCCCGCTCAGACAATTAACTGATAACAATTCATTAGCATTTCGTGTGGGTCTCGATCTTCGTCGATCGTCATCATCGTCATTATCGCCTCCATCATCATCATCGGTTGCAGAGTCTATTCATGGGGTGTTTAGGTAATTTGACAGCCGTTTGATGAGGCCCCAGAAGATGCAGCCAAATTGTATCTTCTTTAATGACTCAGGTGGGTGGGATCGTGGAATCGATTTAGGTATATACAATCTGGTTTAATGGGGACTAGAAAAGTGCATGCTATTTAGTTGATATTTAAACAAAATATACACAATATTATGCTTAAGTAATACTACTATGTAAACACTCAGTAAAACTTCGGTGCCTTCACAAATTATTTTACAAGGCAAACTGTAAGGTGTATCACCTGGCTTAAGAGATTCACTAATTTTTGCATTCATTTAAGACATATTTCTTTATAAATATTTATTGTAACTCTACCATTTCACTCATGTTCTAAAATTGATATTTATTGATCTTGATATTTTTATTGGTGATAAATAATTTGACAACCGTTTGATGAGTGACAAGCAGCTAAATTATATCTTTATTTAATAGGTCGGGTGGGTGTATAAAAATTAAGAAGTTCATAAATATTATGATAATGTAAACCAACTATTTAATAATTATAATTTCCCAAAACATTTTCGAGAATAATTTTTTAATAATGTCACCTATTTAATATACAAAATTAAATACCTATTAAATGACCTAATATTAAAATTATTAATAAATATTCCTACAAAATACAACTATTAACAAACTAAGACATTAAGGCTAATGTCTCTTATATGCTCATATAAAATCTGGCATAAATTCAAGACTCGCATTGCACTCCATCTGATGGCATCGGTGTGTCAGCAAATTTGTTTGATTCTTGGTAAAATCGTAACTTTGCGCCCTGTCAGGCATTATCCATGCCTTGCATCTGGGTTGGTTTGGATTGGCTTTTCGAATTGGAATTGGAATCGGAGTCAGGCCCGGGGCTGGGTCGCCAGATCATGCCTCAATTTGGGGCAATGTGTGCAGTCTTACTTGGCAGGGGCAGAAAAGCGACCAAAAAAAGGGGAAACCCGGTGAGGAATTTCTGACTGCGACCATAAATTGCCAGCGAATGTGTCAAGCGCCTGGCAAAAATTTTCCAAACAAATTCACTGAAATGTTCTTTTGACACTGTCAACCCCCCGTATACGCCCATAATTTATATGATCACGCTTTTCCGAGACGCGCGCGCTGACGGAAGCGCACGAATTGCCATGGCGAATCGCAAATTGTACAAACAAAAGCCAAAGCTAACAAATCGGAAAACTGGCAAACTTGAAATAATCAAATGATGAGCCGGGCGAGCAATCTATCGTAGATCGCACACAGCTCGTCGAGCGTCGGCCTTGAGGCCTTATTAAGCCGTAACTTCCAGGTTGCTAAGGATAAGCAGCCACTAATGATGAGGCATTGATCATGCTTAGCATGGCTTTGGGGTATGATTAAAATTCTACTGATTAAAGCAATTGCTAAGGTGTCTAAATACCAGAGAAAATAAAAGTACTGTTAATCCTTTTAAACTAAACCAGCAATCGGTCACTCAATACTCAAATTTTCATATACACAAGGGGCAGTCTTTCACATTTGTTGTATTTCAAAATTTATTCCGGACTTAGACAATCAGACCCAAAATGCAGTTCGCATTCTGGAAGATCACTGCGAAAGAAGACCAGCTCGAACACATAACACCCATCTGGAAGGATTTGAATGCAACATTCGTGACGTAAGAAGCGAATTTATAAATATTAAAGGTTTAATAAGTAATTGGCATTCGGTTTAGTGTCCTCAATTGGAGCTGGCTCATCTACACCATCGCCCTGCTGGTGATCTCCGTGTGCTGCTATTATGCATACCGTGACCGCTGCCGCCGGACGGAGAGTATGCGACGTCGCCGGGTGATTCAGCACGCCGAGAATCGGTATGCAAATAAGTCTGCTTTGTTCATATTTTCCTAATTTTATTAGAATTATTTGATTAATAATTTCCTATTTATTCTTAGACCCCCACAAAAGCGGCGACCGAATGCTGCCTACCGTGACCACCAGATCTTTCGCTATATCATCCTGAGCGTTGCCAAGTACATGAAGAATCCGGAGGTCATTCGTCCTTTTATCGATCACATGGAAAAGATTTATCCTCTCAGGCATTCTCTGGCTGATCAGCAGCAAATGGACGAGCTCTCGCCGAGTGTGAACGATGCAGAGCCGAGCGTCGGCGAGGATTGAGGGTCGAAGGATTCAAGATCAAGGATAGCGTCAGCTTACATCGAAATTACTGTTTCAATCGAATATGCCTCAACGTTTAGATAATAATATCGGAAGGTATTTTTTAGATAAAAATTAGGTAAACTATGCTAATAGGAATGAACTTTGCACAAAAATAAACTTTTCGAAATTGTATATATTGAATAAAAAATAATATATATAAAAGGAAGGAAAGAAAACGGTTCTAATTATTACTATAACTAACAATAAGAAAAGTAATCAAAGTAATTTAATTTAAATTAAAAATTAGGCTTCAATAAAACTAAAGAAGATTACTTCTTAACAATCTCTAAATAAAAATGACGATGGTTTTCTTACCTCAGAAAATGTATATTTTTAAAGTATTTTGGGTGTATTATTAAATGTATTTTGTTGTGTTTTGGGGTATATCTTGAGAGTATTTGGTTGAATTCTTAACCCATGAATTACTCGAAATAATCTATGAGGAATTCATGGGTAATTTATCGGTTAATTCATTCATTTATGGGTATAATCTGGGTTGAATTAATATGTGAATTAAACGATGAATTTATTGATGGGTTAATGGGCGAATTCATAGGTGACTTCATGGGTAGTTATTAAATAGTAAACTAACTTTCTGGCTTTAAAGCTGCAGAGCTTAATTTTATATTTTAGATTCTTGATAATTTTACTTATTACTTATTTTACGAATAAATCTAATTCCTTTTTTAATCCCTTTTTAAATTATTATAAAATACATGATATTTTTGTACATATATTCTGGGTAGATAACACATTCAATTTACATGTTTTTCAAGCCCTTCTCATAGTTATCTCATAAAAAAACGTTCAAATCCTTAAAAAAAATAATTAAATAAACCCCAAGAAAGTGTACATAAACTAATTATTTTGACCAGGCTTTCAGCCTGAGCACTCCCAGTGCATGCGCAGTGGCGGGACTCTTGGCGGCGGTGCCTAAAAATATGCAGTGCTATTTTTACCTGCCACAAATATAAACAAACTCGGATGCCATGTGCGTCGCGGAGCTTTCAGCTGGCGGCAGAGCTTGGCCCGAAAAGTAGGCGAAAGCTTGCGCTCTTTCCTGTTGCTTGTTGTTGCGGCTTTCCAGCTAAAAGGGGCGCTCTCTCAGGCTCTCTCTTGGCCAAGTTCTTGGGGCGTTAGCAGCAGCAGCAGCCAACGTTGCCATTTTAGCTTTTAAATTACTCATAGCTTTTATTTGCTATCCAGAATTTGGCCAGAGTGCCGTGCTGTTATTGTAAAAGTAGCATAACTGCTTCGATTTAGTAATTTATACATAAAATTAAAAAATAAAAAAATAAACCACAAATTATTTCATAAAAATTAGTTTTTTCTTAGATTTTTCCCCTTGGAATTCGTTTATTTTAGCTGCTTTTATTTTTTTTTGTAATCCAGCTTTTTTGCTCAGAAGAAAATGGCATCACTGGCAGCAGCAGCGGCAGCAGAGAAAATGTCGGAAAAGCGGAAAAGCAGTTGCCAGTTAGACAGTGAGCGCGTCGCACCTACGCACGCATCGGAAGAATCAGCGGTTGTTGTTGTTGGAAACGGTGGAAGTCCACAAACACACACACACAAAGCCAGCCGTAGACACACTCCAACACACACACACTCCCACGGCAAACACAATTTTCCGCTGGCCAAATAAAATAAAGACGAAAAGAAAAATAAAAGTTTGTTCAGCCCCCGTTTTTTTTGTTTGGCTTTGTCCCTCGCAAACAATCGAAAAAGAAAATGGAGCGAAATCAATTAAACCGTGCAAATTACCAGCGAGACTCTAATTGAAAAATCAAGGCACACACCTGCGCACATGTCTGTGAGAGGTCCTGTGCGTGTATCCGTGTATCCGTGCGTCTCTGTATGCGTGTTGAAGGCTAAGCAGAAGCAGAAGCAGCAGCAGCCGCGGAAAAGCCAACAAGTAAAGCGAGCTCCGAGAGTTGCATGTGTCCCGGAAAATTGGAAAAGCGACGCGTCGCCAGCACGTGTGCGTGGAAAGCCTTGGAAATTGTTTGACCGCAAAAGAAATGCAAAACAAAACTTACACTCGCACCGCGTGAAATCATAAATTAAAATATACATCTTTCCGCAAAGCCCCGCAAAATTATCTTATCAAAAACCGAATCCATTTAATTTACAATACCACCACCACCACCCACCAAATGCATGCATTAAAATATTATTTGATTGATTTATTAGTGGAGCAAAGGCCAGCTTAGCGAGCCGAAAGGTAGCCGACTTACCCGCTGGATACATAGTTAAGACCCCGAGAGCCCACATTTATCTAGATATCTTATAGTTCTTGCCTGTTGCAGCCAAGGGACAGACAGACAGACAAGCAAAGTGATAAAGACAAAGTGTTCAAGACAAAATGTAATAAATATTATTAAATATATGTACAACAGAAAACCAATAAATAATTAACTTAAATAACTAAACGCTAAGCTGGAGCTCGGAGCAATGTCAAGGGAGAGGACACGCAAGGATGTCCCGTCTAAGGTGAGTAGTGACTCTAATCCCCAATCCTACCTCAACAAAATAACAGTACAAATAAAATAAAATAAATGGAAAGAAGAAACGAAAATGGGAAGGAGCTACAGCGAAAGAGCGAAGCAAAACATAAACAACCCCGAAAAGAGCGAAACACAAGAAGTAATGGTTGAGGGAAAAGTCCTGGGTGACACTGGGGAAAACTGTGAAAATAAATACATTTTGGCAGAGTTTTGAAAACGTAATAAATGTGAGAAATAATAAAAAATATTAGAAAGCTTCCTAAAATAATGAATAAAACTTTACGGAAGTTTATAGTTAAATATAAATTTAAAGAATATTCCCAGAACCATTTTAAATAAAATTCTAAAATTTATTGGTATACCTAAGAGGTGATTTAGATACCAGTCCAATAAAAAATCTTTACATATTTTTCACTAATTATTGGATTTTTCCCTCGTTTCTTAAAGTATATCTGATTTTTCCGAGTGCCTCCTTTTCTGCTCTTCTCCCAAAAGGAAATGCTGTGCTGATTTTCTCTTCTCGGCCATGTCCTGCTCTTGCAAATTGATGTAGAGATACGAAAATAGGCAAAGTTGAGCAACAAAAAAAAATCAACAAAAAAAAGAAGGAAAGCAAAGAATTCGGTGGAAAAGCTCAATGCAAAGAACGGCTGCGTTCGGTGGGGATTAGCCAAAGCCAAAGACTTTGCGCAAATACTGAAAAGCTCGGGCTCAGCGCATCATTTTCCACGCAAATTTCGTTTGCGAAAATTTCAATTTATGTGTAGCATACAGGATTTGCAGGACATGTGTGTGTGCTGCATGTGTATCCTGTATCTCGGTCACACGTTGTGCGATTTTTTTCTCATTTATTGACTTGGCCATTTTATAGGCAATTTGTCCTTTGGCTGCTGTCGATAGCTTGTGTTGTGTCATAAAATTGCGCGCCAAGAGAGAGCGCGAAGCGAATCCTTATCCTTATCGGCAAGGACCCAGCTCCGGCAACGGTCTGCCACCGCCGCCAAGTTGTTTATTTTGTCGTAAATTTGCCTTCAAGGACGCGACGACACCGCACACTGCCAACCGCCCAGAGAAGTACCACCCTTACCCTCTCACATGGCCATTTTATCGATCACACAATGGGAAATTTCACACGTTGTGTTGTCCCAAAAGAGCTGCGAATTGGCCGGGGACATTGTAGTAGTTAATTGGGTTTTAATTTTGGGTTAGTTAATATTTTTAATATATTATTCATAATTAATAGTAATTTGTATTAGGACCTATATATATACACTTTTCTTTATTATTAAAATTTTTTTCTGGAAAAGAAACAAGTATTTTTCTTGTTATTGTGCAATTTATGTAACTAAAGCCACGAGTTACATGAAAATTGTTCTTTTTTAGGAAACTTGTCAAATTAAAATTTATTTTTTATGTTATAGTCCATAATAGTATTTGCATCTAAAGTAAAATTGATTACGGAAAGTAAAGCCCATCTACAACTTTTTTTTAATTAATTCACACAACTTTTTTTAGCCGTACAATTTATTGAACAGTTTTAAATATTCATTCTAAGCAATTTTCGTATGATCTTTTTTCAATTAATTAAAATTTTTTAGATCATATTACAGCGGGAATTTAAAGAATTTAAAGTTTAACTAAAGTTTAATTGTGTTTCTGATTAAAAATAAAATCATTCTTTCTGAAAATCAAGAAAATATAAAGGTTTTTCCTATAAATGACCAATTATTTCCTTAAATTTTTTCCAAATTACAACCCATACTAAATATTCCCCTGCTACCACTGTAATGTAAACCCTTTCCCTTGTTGACTTGCGTTTTGTCTTTAATTACGTGTGCTGCAATTGGCAACTTCAAGGTCGTTGCCGTCTTTTGCATAATTAAGGGTGGCCCACTGCTGTTCTTTGTAGCAGCAAGAAGCGAGTGGCTTTTGTTCTGGTTCCTGAATAATGCAATTGACGCGGACGTGTGGGCGCTGACACAGTTGCCATTTTTCACACATGACCGGAGAAGGGTGGTGGGGAGAGAGGGGTAGCAACATGCAACATTTCGCCGCATGTCCGGCACTCGAGTGCAATTTCCATTGCATACTCCAAGGCTCTCGCTAGCCGGAGACTAATTTACATGCCGAATGACGCTGCTCGTCTCGTCTCGGTTTCCAGCATTTATGAGTCGTGACGTGTGACTCTTGGCCATCCCATCGCATGGGACGCTCTTGCCGTGGCTTTGTGTTTCGGGCCACGTATTCAATTAGTCCGATGGAGAGAGAGCAAAGCGGTGCAGCTGCTGCTGTCCACAAATTTGCATGCATAGGGAAAAAAAGCAAAGGGTTTTACGTCCTTGAGCTAAAATTCACCCGTTAAATGTTAAAGAAATATCTGGAATTCGATTTTTGGGTGATTTTTTTGGTGCTTCTTCTCGCCTCAACACAAACAATGAAAATACTATTACCGCTTCTCTTATATTGAAAACTCTTAAAAATATATATAAAACTAAATTAAAAACCTTTTAAAAATATAAAAAATCGTAGATATTTAGTTATAATTTAATATCAAGAAATTTTTTAATCAAATAAAATGTAAATTTCCTTACACATTTCAAAGCAAACAAACCATTTGTCTCATAATTCCCCCTCTTAAAAACTCTAAGAAAATGTAGTAATAATAATTCTTAAATATTCAAGTTAATATCTTTCTTGATTTATGACCACAACGTGTCTGCATTTTTGGCATTTGTGGCACCCACAAAAGACATTTTGGAAAGAGTGAGAGTGAAAGTGAAATGGTTTTTTGGCGGCTTGTGCGTTTGACAACAAATAACAAGCCAAACATGCAAAGAGCGAAAAAAAAAAACAACAAAATTAAGAAAAAAAACAAACAAAGCAAACAAAAAAGCGCTGCTATATTTAAACGTCTGAAAATAACAACAACAAATTAAACGAAATATATTTATATAGAAATAATAGTCTAGTAGCGAACAGCAGATGCTCTAATAATTAATATTTGAAATGAATATATTACCATAGACAATACATCTATTTGTTTTAACAGACTTTTTTCAGCTGTTACATTTTCATTAATCAATCGAATATACCCCAAAACTATGACTGTTTTTGTTTTTGACTAAAAGAAAAACAGCATTTAGCCAAATGAAAAGAAAACATTTCGGCCCAAAGGCGGGGAAGAAAAACAAAACAAAAAGCTGGTCGATGGCCGGCCTAAATGGACACACACCCACACACCCTAAATTCCCCAACACACCCTAAATATTCCGGCCGCCTAAATTTTCCCTCCCACTGAATTTTACCACCCAAAAACTGGGAATTTCGTTTCACCTCCCTCTTGAGGCGCCCACCAATCGCAACTTTCTGTTTTTGTTTTTCCTAATTAGTTGTGGGCAGTGCCCGCCTTGATTTATATATTTATGATGGGCGTGGCACTGGGCTAGTGCCAACTAATTGCTGGTTAAGAAGGACCTTTTAGATTCCTGACTAGGCCAGGCTTATACCGATTAACGGATACTCGTATCCTCGAGTGTTGTGCTCTTGGCAGCTGCTGTGCACAAATTGGTTAAATGTCAAACCTTGCGAGCTGCTTCCGTCTCAATCCCGGACCAGACTTGGCAGCTCTTTTAGCGTCAGTTTGCACATTGAGCCAATAAATTGCAAATGAAATACAAGTAGCAGAGCGACGGCTAAGCCTTGGGTGCATGGAGAGAAATATGTTTGTGGATTATTGAATACAAATAAGAAAGAAATATTATAGTAGGTTTTATAACTAAATACAAAAATTTTAAATAATATAAATATCAAAATAAATTTAATATAAATATAATTCATGGGTTCACAATATATAAAATCGATTAAAAATTGAAATAAAAGTATTCTGTGATTTTATCATAGGTATTTGTATGGTCTTTTGGAAATATTAAAAAAAAACATATGTGTATAGTGTGAAAAAAAGAGCTACCGTAACAGCATTCTTATAGGTCGAACCCATATTATGTACCAATTTTTTTATAACGTCAGTTTTAAAATTAAGAACCTGAATCTGCAGAAAGTTTAGATTGAAATAAAATATGTACATTTTAAATTAAATTATGGCATAATTAAAAAATGTGATTATGACTTTATATATTTTATATAAACTTATAAAAACTTGGGTACTAGGTACTAGGTTGAGCCTACTTTACTAAAGCTTTCCCGGCTAGTTACATTATAGTGCTATAATACTAACAATTTTCCCGATCCTCAGGCTTATTTTCTGTTTAAAATCTTTCAAAACAATCAATTTATTTATATATTTTCCTCTCTGCTCCAGTTTTTAAGAGTGTGCATCGAATCCGCATCGTCACGATGCCACTATTCCAACCCCGCCGTTTGCCATTGGCTTTATCCGTTTCCCTTTGGCTTATCAATCAGACAGCAAATAACAGCAACAAATAAACAAGTTGCAGGCATTTAAAGGGACGACAACGACAACAACAACAAGAATAGTGGCAGCAGCGTGGATGACAAATTGATGCATTGCCGTATTGATTGCTCCACTGGCTTTGCGCTACTGCCACTGCCACAATGGACGCCTTGGCTGAATGTCAAGTCGCAGCATTGAAACGAATTTCGTGTTGTTGCTGGCGTTTCATTCTCTCTTTTTTTATTGATCGATTGTTCAGTATTTGATTGTGTGTGAGGGCGTGTTGGCATGTGTATGTGTGTGTGCCGGTTTCAGGAGCCAATACAATTGTCCTTAGCGCCGAGTGCCGCAAGTCTTATTTATTACGCATACGTCACGTTGCCAACGGCGGAGGCGGGAGGGCGCCCGCCCATGACTGTGACCTTGCCAATTGCAAACATCTGCAGAAAAAAAAGCCCTTGCACTCACTATAACATTTGAGTTTTCCGCTAGATACTCGTGGCATTCAAGCATCAAAAACTTGGGACCAAGGGGAAATCTGAATTAGCAAAATCCTGAGGGGAATAAAACAATATAAAACTAAACACGCGCGCGTCGCCAAGTCGCTGTTTGTCCTTGGCCCCGCCCACCACATCTTTCCTTCTGTCCGCCCTATTTATCCACCCGCGCAACGCAAAATTGGCCCAAATAAAAGCATTGCGTATACGACATGTGGTACGGCATTTCACAATGCGGTTTATGGCCATAACAGCGGGTAGCACGTGAATTTAAGTTGGCCCAATCACGCACCCCCCGCCAGCAAATGTTTTTTTCTTTTGGAGGGCGAAAATATTCAGGGCATTTCGTAGGGAAATTGGATTTTTTTATGACCTTTCTTCTTAGGCGAAGTTTGTATTTGGGTTGATTTTATTTTTGTTATTAGATTGAGCTCTACTTGGGATTGAAATAACTGGGCTCTGGAAAGGGATTTTTAGTAAAAGTTTTTAAACTTTTGTTTACATATATAAGAAATATTTTCAAGGGGTACCTAAAAGTATCCTATGATTTTTAATATTGTTTCTTTGGTGTTTTGGACATTTTTAATTGGAAATATAAATATTTAGAAAGACCAAACATTTTAAGTTTTAAAAATCCCAGTAGTTTCCGGATCATTAAAGTATGTCACATATATACAGTACTTATGATTAGGTGAATTTTTTTCCATAAATTTCATATTTTCTTAAAAAAGAGAATCCATAAACACACACAAATTGAACAAATTTTGTGTAGCTTAGAAATTTATTTCCTAAAACCTCATAAAATTCAATCAACAACATCCTCGTTTACCTATTCTTCTCTCTGATTTGTATATATTTTTCCCGAACTTTTCCTCAAACAAATAAACTATCAAATTTCCTGTTCCTGCGAACGAAACTGTTGCATTTGAAGTGAAAGTTTGCTGCCTCTTTAATTGCATTTTGCCTGCGGGCATTTTTTTGGTTGACGAAAAAGTTTGTGGCCAAAAGTTTTGCTCGATGAACAAGCTGGCGAAGCAACAGGCTGCAGGAGCCAGCGAAGACTGCAAAGTCCTTAAGCCACTGAGTGACAGGAGCTGCCAAGTGTGGCCAAGGACGAAAATGTGCAGCCATATGGGACATTTGACATGCGTAGGCATAAATTACGCACTGGCCGAAACAGGTGGCCATGTAAACAGCCTGAATTAAATATGGCAGAGCGCAGTGAGAAACAGTAAGACAATACAAGCTGGAGGCAGGGACCGCGCCAAGGTGAGGTCATGCTTATGTAAACCCCAGCAGCAGCCACGTGGAAGGCGACGACGATGACGACGATGACGATGTGGTGCTGGCGCCCATCTACAGCAGCCTTGTCGCCATCACAGCCACCGCAGTGCCCACCACCCATCCAGCGAGCGCCTGCCAGCGGCTAACGTCATCAAAGGAGTATCCTTCTTGGGCCTGCAGCTCTTGCCTTGGCCTTTGCGGCGGTGTTTCGCAATTTGTTTCAAACAAATTGTGCCCCTCGAAAAGTTTATTTATAGCGCCACGAGAGAGAGCCTGGCCACATCCTTTGCCATTCTCACCCAGCCACCTGGCCACTTGGCATTTGGATACGATTTTAAGGCGCTTCTCTGCGGGATCCCGTGACACATTCGATGGGTATCCGTTTCTGTTTGCGTATCCTTTCGGTCTGGCAGAACGGGGCAGGAGTACTCTGGGTCTGAGTGTAGCCGCATTGTAAACACGCATGGGATACATATTTTATGGGCTCTAACGCCGGGAAATCTACGAAACAAGAATGGGGAAAGAGGTCAACAACAAAGTTGAGTGCAAACATACATTGTGTTTCAGTGGTGTAATTGTGGGTGTAGTATTATGTTAAAAATATATAATGGTAGCTGGATTAAGGTATCATTTCTGGCAACAAATTTAAACTTAAATTTAGCTCTGAGTGAGTCAGGAATATCTTATATTTTGACATTAATTATGGTTTTAGATGGTATTACTTAATTTTTAGGCAAAGAGAAAGCCTTTTATGAAAGCTTTAGAGATGTTTTATGATTTTATAAAAAAGGGGAAAATATTGTTAAAATTTATAAAAAGCCATTTTAAAACTACCTACATATAAGTAAGACTTCAAATTAGGAATTCTTAAAAGAGTGCAATATCCCGTTATGTTAAATTATTATATATATTATTATATTCTCATATAAAGATTCCACAAGCGATTGTAGTCTAGAATAATATTTATCTTATAGGCCTTAATGGGTTAAGACCCATATATTATTATTTTATATTATATAAACGGTTGAGTACTTAAACTTAAAATGTAAATACGAGCTGCTCACATTATTGGACCCTTCCTTCCCCCAATTTCTGCAGTTCAAGTAGTAACCCGAAAAGGATAAAGGCCGAAAAAACTCGGCTCAGAAAAGCAGGCCACATATTATTTTTAATTATGGCACGCGCTTAATGAGCTGCGCTGCGTCCCAGTGGCAATCAAAATCTCATCAGCTTGTTAGCGCTCCTCGCGTTGTTTTATATATTTTTTGTTTTATCCCCTCGAAGAACAATGAGAATATTTACATAATTAATCACCGGACCGTGCTTATTGATTGTCCCGCCAAGAGGCCAGAGTCGCGGGTTCGCTGAACCCTCATTTCTCCGGATTCAAGTCCATATTCCGTACTCATTATGAGAATCGACGACGACGACGACTGTTCCGGCTAAGTTGGCAGCAATAACAGTTATTTCAGCGTAATTGCCGTCGGCCGGAGTCGAGTGGCTTTGGATTGTTCGCCGGCCAGGAAGTCTCATTTGGCCAAATGACGTCTCCTCCTCCCAGAGCCATCAGCTGTAGTGGCTTACGTAATGATTGACAATCAGGTGTGATGGAGATTGAGCACCAGACCCGGCGCAGTGCAATTCATTGATATTTATCACCTGGCGGTGGCCACTGCCTGAATGTCGGACGCAGAGCGACGCTGCTTGCCCCGTTATCGTTAATTAAATTACCAAGTTGAGCGACTGGCGTAAATGACAAACTTGTTACCTCACACAACGACCCTTCCTTGGCCCCTAAGTCCACCCCCTTTTGGCACCGGGAATGCCCCCCGCCGCTGCCTAATGGCATTTGATAATGGTGTTTGTGTTTGTGTCTGCGTTGGAAAATGGCACAATGACGTAGTAAACGCCGCTGACTGAGGCTGCGAATCATAATCATCGGTGCTGTCACCTTAGTAAGGGGTATAAAAGTAGCTAAATTTGGGTTTGGTATATTTTAAAATAATAAAATAGGTTTAATTTTAATAG
>JAEIII010017503.1:0-10920 GCA_018905755.1 Drosophila ohnishii | reverse complement strand
TTTTATTTCAATTTGAAAGTTGTAATTAATTAAAATATTTAATGTTTGAAAATTTACTATTTTTTGTACCTGTACATTTCGATAATTAATTGTATCATATGTACACGTATCGATTATTTGTTTTGACTGTATAGATCGATTAATAAAAATTTTATTTAATTTTTTTTATTTTGATCAAGGTAATGGAGGAATTTATTAGCTGTTATCGCCATTTCTCCGCCTTGTGGGACAGCACCAGCGACGATTATTTATCGAAACAAAAGAAAGAGCCGGGTTATCAAGAGCTCCTCAATATCCTGCAACGAATCAACGGTGAAGCTTCCATACAGGATGTAAAGCGAAAGATAAACTCATTGCGATGCTGTTATCGACGTCAAATTAAAAAGGTACAGGCCTCCCAGAATGGCTACAAGCCACGTCTCTGGTGGTATCACCTCATGGACTTTCTTAATCCCGTTCTCAATATTCAATCGCCGTTAAGGGTGAAATCGGAGAGTCTGGACGATAGTCTTGATGAGACCAGCATTAATGTGAGTAAAGTTAAATTTCAAAAAAAAATATCCTATCTTAGTAATTTGATTCTATATTAAAATTAATAATAATTTATAATAATAAATTCGCTTCGAAAGGGGTTTTTGTTCGATTGCCTGAAGAGACGTATTGGTTTTCTGTCTGTTTAGGGTTTTGTTCTTCTTACGTTTGTTCGTTCGTGTCGTGGTTTGACGGCGAACCCGTCGTACGACCGCTGTGGTTGGTCGTATGCAGTGCTGTCACTTTAGCAATTTGTTTACTAGATACTTTTGTTTTTAACGTTAAAAGTCATAAATTAAGCAATTTCTAATTTCGTTTTAGCTAATTTTGCAATTCTATTAAAAAGCTGGTAATTTATATTTTTATGTAGAATTTTCAGCAACTTTTTCCCACATCTAGCACTTATTGCTTTCCCTATTTTGCCATCACTAGTGGTATGACAGTCGTCTGTCGTTCGATTCAGTTATCAAATTTAGATTCCCGTCAGTCGCTTGCCGGGTCGCTTGGTGGTTGCCATGTCGCAGCATAGTAACACGTCCATTGAAGTATGGCGGGAATTCTTCAAGCTGTACCGATCCATGCCGGAACTATGGTTGGTGCGGAGCAAACCCTATCGGAATCGTCGGCTCAAGAACGAGTCCTATGGCCAATTGTTGACGCTGATGCGTCAGATCGAACCTAATGCCAATAGCCATACGCTAAAGCGAAAAATTAACAATTTTCGTACATCATATCGTCGGGAATTACGTAAGGTCCTGCGCAGTGGACACAGCTATGTGCCCAATCTTTGGTATTTCAAGGATCTGGACTTTCTACGTGATCTGGAAACTGGTGATTTGCAAGATGACAGTATGATGAAAAGGGAATCAGATATGGAGATGGCGCTGGAACCGGATTCTTTAGTACAGGATAACACTGACGAGTACCAACCACAAATATCTGACGAATTAGGAAATTTGGGAGGAGCTCAACTTAAAGTTGAAAACACCGAAAACATGAGAGTTGGTGAACTCAATGAGGTATCATCATCCTCGGACCACGAGAACCAACAACATTATAATCAGGTTCTAGTCCATCACATCAATCATATTGGTACCGAAACCGAAGTGAGTTCAACCTGGGAAGACTATGAAGAAGAATTCAGAAGAATTATTCACAGTTTCAAAATATATAAATTTAATTTTGAATTTTAAGCTGACTTCTAAGACTTAAAAATCACCATATCCGTCATATTTAATGGCCTTTTGTATTCTTTCAGGACGACGATATATTTGCGGGATCCTTTGACAAGGAGGAGGATGTGCTTGGGGGCATGGAGCCCGGAAGCGACGGCGAGGCGGAACCTGAACCATATCTAGATACCGAGGCCGATGCAGATCATGATCTTGAATCTGAACCCATAATAGCCGTGCGCCACAGGACGGATCCCAAGGGAAATAATGATTTTCATGACTCGAGGGAAGGACACGACCTGAATAAATCTTTACGGTCTACCACTACGCGACGTATTAGACGCCGTCGGAGCAGCAATGCCAGTGATTACGACGATAGCAGGAATCAGCAGGGAAAGCGACAACGGGTCACGGAGGAGCTTTCTCCGGACAGAAATCGGGATCGGTTCATAGATAGGGAGAGCGATAGCGAGTGCGAACTGATCGGTAGGCGGATGGCCGCCCATTTCCGGAATATGCGACCAGATCAAAGGCTCTTCGCCGAACGGATTATCAGCGAAGTACTTGTCTTTGGTCGAATGAATCACCTATCTTTCGACTCTCAGTTTATTCCAAATCGTAAATAAGGTTTATAATTTATCAGTAAAAAAAAAATCAAGAAATACAAAAAAAAAAAAAAAATGGTGTGAAGCGGAAAATCTAAAGATACATTTAATAGATTCTTCTGAGAATTAAATAAACGCCAGAAAAGAATTTAAGAATCCGAGTAAGATTTGGCTTAATTAATAAAAAGAAAGGCAAATTTAGAAAAAACAAAATTTAAAAAAATATAAAAATCTACATAAGGAAATTCTCCCCCTGAAGAAAATCTTCAGAGTTTGTCTTCAAAGAAGAAAAGAATCGTTAAAAAAAAAAAAAAAAAAAAAAGATTTTTTCTTAAGCAAAAACTAAAGACAATTCGAGAAAAGGGCAGATTGGCAGATTTGGAATTATTCACAGGTGCAGGCGACAAGCTGATTGAAATGATTTTGACCAATAAATGTAAATTGTGATTTATACTTTTGTTACTACAACATAAAAACAACTAATAAAAATTTAATACTTTTTAGGATAAAAGCCTATTATTTCTATAACTGTTTTTATTGATTATTTAAACGTCAGCGACATTTTGGTCGCCTGCTAATATTCGCAGCAAAAATGCAAAAATGGCAAAATGCAAAGCAAGAGGCGAAAGGCTAAAGACAGGCGAAAGGAGAGGGGGAGGATGTGCTGAAAGGGAGACAGGGACAGAGAGAGGGAGAGGTGAAACATAAAAAGAACTGTATACGGGCAAACCGGTTTTTATTCATTTTAAATTTGTGTGAGCGGTTTGGTTCTCCTCTACCTCCTTCTCCTGCTCCTCTTTACCACCCCTCTCCTCTTATTCTTTTTTTTGCTTCTTGTTTTCTTCCCTTCTTGTTCTTCTTCTTCTTTACATTTTCTGCTGCTGCTGCTCTGCTCCGACTGCGATTCTTTTATTCTCTTACTTTTTTTGCGCGCGCTCGCCCGCCTTCCCCCCTCTTTCAGTCTCCTTTACCCCACACCACTACATCACATCTCTTCTGGCTCACGTTTCCATGCCATGCCAAGAGAAATTCACAGCTTGTTCTTGTTGTTATTGCCGTTTCCTTTTGCTTTAGTAACTTTAATTTGTTGGCATTGCCATTGCCGTTATACAGCTTCCATCCCGCTCTGGCTTGTCAGGCGCACTCTCTATCTCTCTCACACTTCTTGCCCTTTTACATTGCTCTATTATCGCTGGTTTGGTTAGGTCGGGTTCTACTTTTTTTCTTTCTGTTTTTGTTGTCTTCTTTTGGCTTCTTTTTTTTTTTTTTTTGCGGCCTGGTTGGATGGGGTGGGATGGAGAAAGGGGTCTTATGGCATCCCTGGGTATGTGTGTGTGTAAATCAGTCGGTGTATGTATTTTTATGTACATATGTGTGCAAATATATACATATTTTACATGCAATGCATGGCTGTGTGTGAGTAATTATTTATGCATCCACGTAACTTGATCAAATTTTTAACTGCTATTTGCATTTGGTCACACCTTTGGTTGTTGTTGTCGCTTGCATTAACCCTTTAACAGTGTAAGGGGCTTGAGAGGCGATAATAATACAGATATTTTAGAACTTTAAAATTCAAGTGCAGGCATAAACTTTTAAATTCTTTGGCATTATAATTAGAAGATGATTAGGAAGATTAAAAATTTAAATTTTTTATAGTTGAGTTAGTGTTGCTAATCGTTTTTGTGTGTGCATTTCTTTCTGTCCTCCCATTTTCTTTCTTTGTTATTTTTATTTTTTTATTTTTTTTCAGAAGCATTTGCTTTTACGGTTTTATTTTGCCACAATAAAAAAATAAAAATACAAAATAAAAGCAGCACAACGTCAAGTCATTAATAACATTGTTGCCCCCTGTCCTTCCTGTTTTGTTTTTCGCCTTGCTCTGAATTTTTATTGCTACCTCCTCCTTCTCCACAGTATCCTCCTCCTTCCTTTGGCAGCCCCCTTTATCAGCCCGCCGTTTACCACCACACATCTCACCATCACACTTCGCTTATTTTTTAGCTGTCGATTTTTTTCGTTCTCTGTTTTCTTTCCTGCTTTAGTTTTGGCTTTCAGTTTTTGATATGTAGTTGTTTTTGTTATAACCGGCATTTAAGCCGTCTCAAAGAAGAGAAAAAAAAATTATAAAATTTAGCTAAATTACTGAGCTCTGGTTGTTTTCTTTATTTTTTCTTCTATATTACCATTTATTGATGTTCTCTTCATTTTCCGTGTAACCCTTTCTTTTTAATTTATATAGATTTGCAATGGAAGTTTCTGTAAAACTTTTAGTGTTCACTGTACTACTTTGTGTGCATGTTTGTCGCCATTTGCCTTTTGCTCTCGGCATCTTTACTTAGCTTTTTACATGTCTGCCTTACGCCCCTTTCTCCTCATCTAATACTTTATTCCCTTCTCTTCACTACTTTGCGTCCTCTTTATCCTTGCGGCAAACAGTTTTTGGTTCGTAGTCCACCGCAATAATCCATCCCCATATCAGTGTGTGTGTGTGTGTGTGTGTTTGTGGCACAAAATGAAATGGCAAAACAAGGTCAAGTGTAGGGAGCAAAGTTTGTTTGAGTGCACACACATATGTACATATACATATATGTATATATATACATATACATATACATATGTATAAATACATACGCATACATACACACAGAACCCAAACCATAAAAAATAAATTAAAAATAATAAAATTCATTAAAAATTGAACCTTCAATTGATAAATTTATTCTCTTATAATAATCAAATAGTCTTTACTTAATTTGTGTAGCAACTTTCTGTTAATTGCAGCCATCACTTAAGCTTTAAAGTTTAAACAATAGAATTTTCGTACCTAGGCCTTTTTTCTCGTCGGCTGAGTCACGTTCAACAGGCGCTGCTGTGGACGTCAGCGCCGGCTGAGGCAGAGACAGAGGCAGCTTCAGAATTTTGAGGTTAACTTTTTGACGACAAAATAATTGCACAAAGGTGCGAGAAGTGTGTGTGTGTTTTCTTTTTTTATTGTAATATTTTCATATTTTTTATTTTGGAGCTGAACTTGACGGATGCCGCTGCCGGCTCCGCTGCTTCTACCGCTGCTGGCGTCGACTGCACAACGACACCTGTGGCTATGCGAAAAAGTCGACGATAAATACAAAATACAGAGGGGAGAAAAAACAAGCGCGATGGAAGAAAAAGAAAATAAAACAACCCTCGTCTGAGATTTGCGCTGTCAATTTTTCACAGGCCTATGCAGTAATTCGCGCTCTCTTTCGTTTGCGTTTCCTCTCTTTTTCGCTCTCGCGCTTTTTCCCTAGCTCTTGCTCCAAAGAATAAGGTGTGACGTACAAACGAAAACACAGAGGCAGATAAGCAAAAAGTAAAAAGCTAAACAAAGAAAAAAAAAAAATAATAAAGCAAAAAGAAACAGCAGCTGAAAGTGTAACTAAAATACACACACCGAAAATTATATACCAACAACAAACACAGACACATATACGCAAGCATTGCGAAAAAAAAACAACAAAAAGGAAACCTAAATAAAAAATTAAATGGAAATTTCTGATATAAAACACACGCAAGCTCTCACACGCACATACACTAGCAAGCCAAGTGAAATTTGGCAACAGTGCAACGCCGGCAGACACAAAAACAAACAATGCGCCAGTAAAGAACGTCGCACGCGCGAGTGAGACGGTCCGACGGCGGGTGGGTGGTTAAGTAAGTAGTGAGAGAGCCAGTGCGTCAGCAGAGAGCGGGCTGCGTTGTTTTTGCGCAGCGCCGCACGGCAACAGCGGCCGCTGCTCCACCGCGTGAGAGAAAGAGATAGTGTGAGGGACGGACGAAGAGTGTGGGGAGTGAAACACAGGCAGCCCAGTGCGAAATTTGCAGCGAAAAGACGAATTTTTTAAATATCTGAGTGCGTTGGAAAAGTTTACTTAAAAAAGGCTGCACATTTTAAACCATAAAATAAAATGCATATGAACCAATTTGAAACAATTAAGTTCTCCATCAAGAATTAACATTTTTATTTTTTTATTGCATAAAATAATTTATTTGACTCATTAAATCAAAATAGCTAGACTTGCTTGGAATACGGCAACTTCTTACTTCGTTATCTGCAAGTAAAAGCGAATAGCAAAATTCGCATTGGGTCGTTGGCTCTTCTTCTTATTCTCCTACCACTCGCCCTCGCTCTCTCCCTCCCCACCCACCTAACGACCTCTCGCTCTTCCTCTTCGCGTTGGTATAAAAAAAACAATTTTTTTCGCTACAATTTGACACACAAAGCAGCTGTCTGCATAAGCACCGTACATACGTACATATATCATACATACATTCATTACATACATACTACACTTATATATCTCACGCTGTGTTGCCATAGATACAAATGTACAAACAGACACACGTAATTTATATATACGCGAGTGAGAGAGAGGGCGTACCAGAGCGGGGGAGCAGAAGAGCGCTGGCAAGAGCAAGACCGATAGAGTAGGGGGGGTGATAGCAGGCGTGGTGGGGCTATTTGTTATCTACTGCGCATTGTCTTGATGTTGTTTGCGTAGTTGTCTGTGCATGGACGCCAGTGTGAGTGTGTGTTTGTGAAGATGAAGCAGAAGTGGAAGAGCAAGAAGAAGCACCGAATAACTAGCGCAGACGTAAAAGGCGAGAGCGGGAGCGGAGAGGAGAGCACACAAATCAACATGACACGACCAACGTCAACAACAACAACAACTGGCAACAGAACAAACCGGCACATTCAACTTTAACACACACACACACATTCGTTCGGTAGCAGAAGCAGTGGGGGAGAGAGACGGACGACAACTGAGACGCGAGACTAATGCGTGCGAGAGAAAGGGCGATATGCGAACGGACGGAACGAAACGAAACCAAACGAAACGAACGTTCGAAATAAATAAAGCAAAAGGCGCACAGAGAGAAAAAAATTAGCATAACCAAAACAAAAATATATGTAAATATACAATGTAAATATGTACAACAAAATTTGAATATTAATATAAACAAATATCAAAGATTTTAAGATGTTTAAACAGAGTGTAATTTGGTATTTTGTTCACAAGATTTTTAAATTACCTTGTAATTTGGCCCGAATTAATCTCAGTGCAGCTACGCCGGCGAGGAGCGGAAAATAAAAATAACAAAAATAATAATAAGACACAACAACAAGAATAAATGAGAAGAGGAAGGCGAAATAAAATGAAAGCACACGCTGAGTGGATTGCAGAATTCTGGCGTAACCCGAGGCTGGACATGCAAAAAATATTCAACGACTAGAAGTGAATTCCCGGGGCCTTTCGTGGGGTTAACAGCGACAGCGAGTTGGGGGCGGAAAACGGGTCAATCAATGCGACAACTTTAACGGGTGGGAGGGGTTGAGTCGTGAAGGGTTAACGTCTCATAATCCGCTTAAGATTCAGCGAATATATCAGCGTGGCTCACCACGTGCTCTCCTTCCCCATACCCTTACTTGGTTGGCTTACCTGGTGGTACCTGCGTCCAGGTATTCGGGTTCCAGCTGTGAATATGAATATAATCCATGCGAGTATTCGCTGCTCCCAGGAGAATCCTCATCCTCCCTTTCCATAATTCTCTTTCATAAGTACGTCATAACATGTGAGATTTTGCACAGTCCAAAATCTTTGTTCTTTTTGGCCATTTTCTTGTATTTGCATTGAAAACTTTGTCTAATATTTTTGTTAATGTAGAACAAAGTAATGGGTATAACACTTAAAAAAAAGCACAAGTAGTGGGTTAAATCCGATTATTCTATTTATGCAATGAGGCTAAAAAAAAAAAAAACATCAATTTGTGAGGAATTTGCTATGCACTGTACGCTGTGACTTGCACAATGTCCAAAATAAATTATGTTTGCACTCGCGGCGGTGCCAGGTTCCGTAGATAAGGTGGGAACGTGATTCCCCTGGCGATCATTCGCCCTCTGCTACATTCTATCCCCCTCCGCCGATCTACCCAACGTATCAAACACATGTCTGGTCGTTTCGAGTGTTGTTGTTAATTCTCTCGGTTCTGATGATGTGTGTTTTTATTTAGATTTTTATTATCGCGCGCGCGTTTTTTTTTTATTATTTACTTTTTTATTTCGTGTTTTGGGCTTATCACTTGCCGTACCGCTCGTCTTTCCCCGACCCGCACGTTTTCAACTCGCAATTAAAGTGATGTGATCTTTGTTCGTCGCGCGGCCAATTCACAGTTAAGCTCAGCAGTAGAAAGAGGAGAGAGAGGAGTAAGAAGAGCACAATGAGAGCAGTGGGCTCCAGAGAAAGAGATGGGGGGAGAAGGAGAGCAATAAACCTAACCTGAATATACAACTTGCTCTTCTAGCGGGTGACATTGCAAGAGGCAAGCGGAAAGCCAGAAAAGAAGAAAAAGAAGAGAGGCATGGCAGCAGACGGAGAAGAGCGGTGGAAAGAAGCCGAATAAGCGCAAAGTAGCGCAACTTGCGGTGACAACAACAGCCAATAACAATAACAGAACAAAAATTGACAGTTGAACAACAACAACAATATACAGTGGATATCATAAGTTTTGGAAATCCCAAAGAAAATTAAAATTGTAAGAGTTTTATATTTACCATTAAAATGATCGCTTTTTAAATTTGTTTTTCTTTTTAATATTTCCAATTGGAGTAACTTTTCAACAGTGCCCACTGTGTCATCGGCTTGCCGGTTTTTCGCGCGTAATCGATGCTGCCCTGCCCCTGCCCTTCCCTATCCAGCACCCTCCTTATCTGTTCCCAACACACATACAGATATGTATGTAAATATATATACATATTTACATATATGTATGAAGCTATATAGCAACCGCTTTACGATCTTGTATTACGTGTTGGCGTTTTGCCTGGGTGTTGTTGTTTTCTTTAGCCTGGCTTTATTTGTGCACGGATCGGTTTGCTTCTTTTGCCGAGTGGAATAATCAAGTCACAGTTCCAGTTTCCCCCCGACTCCACCTCCCTGAAACCCGCCCCTCGATCTACCCCTTTCGGTCAGTGGCTCGGCACCCAGCAACAACCAGTTATATATAGATGTACGTTTGTATGTACATACGTGTATGTATACATACACACACAAACCGGTTTCCTTTTACTGTCTTGCATATTTTTAGCAACAAGTTGAAAGAGTTGCCTCCTCGCCAAATGTAGAGGGTACGGTGAAGCCTCTGTAAAAAGATTAGATCTATTATTATTTAAAAAATAATATTTGGGTATTAATTGGGAACATTCAAAATGGAATCTTATATTGACCGTATTTACAAAAAATTTAGTAACACTTTCCACCATAGGTTGTTTTGACCGTACCTTCAGCGAGCGAAAGAGATGGCATGAGCAAATGGTCTAATGGCTGCGGGGGGTGTGTGTGCGAGGGAGAGGCAGACAGTAAAATGATAATGAAAACGTGTAGAAAGATCGACGGCGATCGGCATTCGCTTGTAACAAAACAGATATTTTTATTTTTTTTTTTTTGTTATGCGCCAACAACAGCAAAAAGTAAGAAAAACGTGGTAAAAAGAAACCGAATCAGTAAACAGAAAACAAAAAAAACAAACAACAAATGAAATAAAGAAACCCCTTGCGGCTTTTGTGGGAGGGTGATGGAGGCGGGGGATAAGATGTGGTTGTGGAATGAGGAATGGGGAATGGTGGAGGAGAAGGAGGAGGAGGCGGAGGAGACAGCGGCAATAAAAGCAACCGCAAACATAGCGCTGCGTCATTGACGCCAACTGCGGCAGAGGCCGACGACGACGACGATGCCGCAAAACAATTGCCGGCCATTGTTGTCGTTGTTCTTGTATTTCTTGTAGTTGCAATTGTTGTTTTTGCAGTGGCTGCTCCTGTTATTGTTGTTGGTGCCGACCCCAGGCGGCCCAAGAGCTCTGCCGCCGTTGATTTCAGCGTCAATATTGTTGTTTCACTCACTTTAACCCCCCACCCTCAACAAATGCTAAAAGCATAGACGAATTCTCATTAAGCTTGGCGAAGAATATAATACTACAGTAAATATTGAAAATTGTTAAATTAAAAATAGGAATTATGTGATTAAATGTCAATAAATTGAATACACTTAAATATTAATAACATTAAATACACTTAAATATTAATAACATTTTTTTTTTTAGTTTTGGTAAGGGCATTCCAGTTGCAGTTTTAATATTATTTTTATTTCTCTTATTCGGTTTCCTTCGTTTTCTTAACATTATGTTACATTTGCTTTGCCATTCATATTCTTTTTTGTTTATTGTTGTTTCAAACTGGGGAGCGCCAGAAAGCCAGAGCCCCTTAGAGGGGGAGGGAGAGGCGATGCCCAACACAATGGCCACACTTTGACCCTGACTTTTAATGTGTACATTCGCCGTCTCCGTCTCTCGCTCTTATGCTAAGTTATTGTTATTATTATTATTATGAATTGTGTGTGTGTGTGTGTTTGTCCGTGTTTGCTGTGTCTGCTAAACACTAAAAGTATGATTAATTGACCCGAGGCTGACCAGCGTACAAATGTACATACATGTATGTATGTATGTATGTATATGTAATTATGTACACATGTATGTATATTTATACATATTTCCCTGGTACTGTTACTGTTTTTTCCTTG